>JABUIW010000010.1:14724860-14882535 GCA_013363375.1 Menidia beryllina | reverse complement strand
TGAATTTAGGCCATAGCCAATCCAAACTTAAATGTGTCATCACTCCGGAGACTTCTGTTCAAATCAGTTGATTTTCTCAGCTGACTGACTGACAGCGGGTGCAGCAGCTCAGAGTAATTAGCTTAAGTGCAGTCCTAACATTCATCAAAGTAAAAAAATATCAATATTCTGACTGGCATTGCGTCAGACGGAGTAAAATGGAAGTGTTGCCACTGGAAGCTCATATGCATTCATGTGTGTTAGAGTCATTTGAATATGCCTTTTTTATTTTCAATTGGGATTGTGTGAAGTAAAACGTCTCAGTTCATAAAACCAAGGAGGACTTCTAATGGGTGAGCCAGGATAACTGTGGTTCACAAGAGGGACAAAGGATGAAGGTCCTTAGGGTTTAACTAATCATGTGTATTTGCACATAGAGATTTTCTTCATCGCCATATTTTTTTAACCAGTCATATCCACATGAGCAGGCTGTGTTACAGATGTTGTCTTCACTACACCAAAAGAAATGTGGGATGAAAATCCACCCAAGTTTTTCTCTAATCATTAAGATATTTTTGAGGTTTACATTGTTTAGTTGCAAAAAAACAGTTTTTGGCCCACACTGACGGACATCTGAGGCACTGAATATGATGAGTGTAGTCTTGCTGTGCCTTTTAACTGGACCACTGGCCTTTTTTCAAGTAAACACCCACGGGAGGAGAATAGTTGGCTGCATTTTGTCCTTGTGCTGCAATGCTTTAATACATTTATGACAATTTGCAGTTTTGTCTGTGAAATATTGTTGTATGTGGATGTCTGGCTGAATTCACCCCAGAAGTTGCCTTTATGGTTCATAAATCTTACATGCTGATTGTTGTCGGACGACAGCATGGTAATAAAATCAGAATTTTACTAGTCCAGAGTCTGGCAGTCTGGAACTGCTTCATCATGGTTGACACATAGCCTTAGCGGGCTGATTTTCTATGAAGTGTTTCACCATCTAAGAAAGCAATGTAATATGTAAATAACATTAAGTTTATTTGGAATCTCAGGTGTTAGTGGACCTAAAGCCAGGCATTGTTTTTCATGTTTCTGTTTCCCTCATGGCTAATTCTCTGGGCTCATTTAACTGATTCCACCAGAATTACAAATGATTACTTCACAATTGATTTGTCAGCATATTAAAAACCAGCTGGCGATGAAGCCTTACCATATGAAGGGAGGCCCACCTCCTCTGGAGGCTTTTGTGAGGTTCGAATTTACGCTGCAGACACCAGTCCTCGGGGCTTGCTTAGTTTTATTTCCTCAAGTTAGAAATAAAAAATAAAGGATTGAACGCAGACCTGTAAAGCTTTCGTCTGACAGCAACTTAATCTATTTAACTGTCAGTTCATGATGCATGAGAACATGTACATGCTCAACAGTTTGGAGTCATCTTCAAACATGCACACATGTGCGCACACACTAGCAAACACACTCAACCACACGCACACACACATAGTTTTTTCCATCTCTTCAGAGGATGTTGCATTTACTCACATTTGCCCTCTGGAAACTTACCCCTACCATAACTGCCATTTCCCCTTACCGAAACCAAGTTTTCACCATAAAATTAAACAACTTACCCCTTTGGAGGCTTGTTTTTTTTTATGCCCCCCGCAATATGATTGTGCAAACAGATTTATGTGCCCATAACATAAGTAATAAAAAGAACAAACGGACACAAACAAAAAGCTGAAAAGCAGCAGATGGTAATTTTCCCTCAGAGGGGTTCTGTGTAGAAATGACTGTCCCGTGACTTGTTTTGACAGATGTACGTGCATGCAGGACCAGATCACAAATAGATTTAAATGCCCCCGCTCCGTGGCTCTGGTCCTCGCTTTGCCTTTTTATCTTAATGTCCATCTCCCAAGACAGGAAGTCAATTCACCCTTTTGTGAAATGAGAAAAAAAAGATGCTGATGAGACGATTCCAGTGGAAAGTGAATCACTCAGTCTGACTGTTTACATGTGATCATTAAGAATTCAAGCGTTTTGTTTGTCCCTTAAAAAAGCATTTTGGTGAATTGTGCGCATGAGATGAGTGTAAAGATTTAATTGGACCACTGTTTGTGAGAACCGGAACGGCTGAGAGTTGATTTCTCTACAACAGACTATTTCTACCCATGCTTTAGTAAATGCTTTTTTGTTTTTATTCTTTCCTACCAGCTTCTTCTACTATGTACCTGCATATTTTTCCATCGTTTGTTACATCAAATCCTAGAACAGATGCAGAGTCGAACGCATAGCTTAGCTTGACTGTGAAGTGTGTCATTTATATTGGGGAGGGATTCTACCCTCAATGGTACTTGCTGTGTGTGTATTCGATGGGCAGCTTTTATTTTGGTTTGACTGTTTTTATGCGCTTTAAAAAAATAAAATAAATAAAATGAAAAAGTAATTTGAAAAAAAAAAATCAAGACTACCCAGTGAGACTTGTGTCTTTAATTACAAACCAAATGAATGCGCTTTTTGATGCAGGTTCAAAAGCTGTGTTAGAGGTAATGTGTGGTTTCTGAGCTTTTCAGGTGGCTTTTTCTTCATTTGATCACAAAATATAGTAAGCTGACTCGGGAGCATATTGAACCTGAAGTGTTAATTGTAGTTTGACATTTGTAGTTCTGTATCTCATGTAGTTTCTTCTGACATAAAAGCTTCAGAAGAGGAATAAAACGCTAGTATTTCAATGATTACAATGATGTAAATGTTGTTAACCAAAAGAAAATTCTCAGAAAACTCACTTTCAGGGGATGAAACGTACAGCAGTTTAAAAAGAAGGGGGTTATCTGCATGATGACTTATCTGCTTCACCAGTCATTCATCTTCACCTTTGATCTCGAGCCAATATGTAGAGAACTCTTAAACCTGCTAAATGCTGATGCAGGTTTCCCTCTTTATCAAAAGTGACAACAAGATAAAACATCTGCTCGTCCATCAAACTGCTACCTCTCCTCTCACAAATAATGAATAGGCTGATTTAGTGGAGAAAATCCAAAGCATAACCTCTGATCTTTAACCAGCCGTGCAATCTGTATTAACACTCACACACTACACAAAATAAATGAGTGGTGTGTGTCTATGACACATCCCAGAGCTGCTGCACAAGAAAAAAACAACACACGGTGGTAAATGCTGCGTTATAGAAAGTTCACAGTTGGGGTCAGCATAGTGTCCACAGTGAAAGCACAAAAATCAAGGTCACCATACTCAGAATCTAATCTAATGTTTGGAGTATTACGGAAAAAGAATCAAAGCTTTAAAACCTATCTAACAGGGCCTCAGGGCCCCTCACATCTGCTGGGTTTATTTCCATGATATGAATGTTGTAGTCAGATTGTGAGAAAATGCCCCTTTTATAAGTCCACAAATATTTTCTGAGACTTAATGTAAAATGAGTTGTTAAGTATTTTAGGATTTCTAAACACTTTTTCCTTTTTTCATCTCTTCGTTTCAGATGTTTGAGTTTTTGGACGATGTTGATGGAGTTGATGTCACACCGTGAGAGTGTTAAGACATCTTTTCACTATTGTAACTCACTGATTTTCCTTTTTTTATTTAAACCATTTTTTTAAAAACAGGTTGAATTATATTCCGGTACAGTGCTGTTTTGTCAGCATATCTTGTATCCAGTTGTGCATTTCAGTTACTCCTTTAAAGCCCCCCCCCCCCATCTTCTTTTCCCTGCCATTGACATTTTATTAACCAGCCAAAACAAAATGGCATGCAGGCAACAGTCTTACAACACATTAGAATTTTACTTGGCACAAAGTGGCCCACAAAGTGTAGAAATTTCACAGTTTCAGCCTTCATTGATAATGAATGAGTTTCTCGATCTAAAGATAACAGAAGAAGAAGCAGCAGCAGTGTCAGAGAGGGTTTGTGAGGCCCCCCCCTTATCAAGCATGTTGCGACAACGGCGAGATTGTCAAAAAAAAACTTAAGATGAAAACCAGAAACAAGCACAACACCCCCCTACCAGACACTTAACCCTAACCCCCTAAACCCATGTTGCATAATGTTAATTTTCTTAGGGCACGTGCAACCTCTATGCTGTAATGTGGGGCAGCCATGACGAGCACACCTACACAGTTAACAGCAAAAGTACTCACAGCATAAGGCCACTCACAAAGTGAATGCAGTCAAATGCTATTAGTGGCTCCAACTGAACAGTGCCGCGGTCGATAAACTGAGGAGGAAAGTGTTTGGATTTTCCTTTTAGCCATTATTATGTTCTGCCACAAGACTGTGCTGGAAGGGCAGCTTTTCAAGGACCATCTAAGAGAAGAGAGGATGAAGGAAAAACGATGCTTTGGCGTTTGAAAACTGTACCTGAGTGCGTGGAATGGGTTCACATAACACTACAATTCGATTTTGCTTAAATAATATAGAAAACTATGATTGGGACTGTCGTTTGAAACGCTGTGGATAAAATGTACGGAATCTGTGTGAGTTGTTATTGCTGCCGTGCATCTAAAGATAATCAGTCACAAGCTTTTAAACTGTTTTATTGGCTCCTTTCAGTAAATGAGCTACACGGGGCGCACGGCAGGTCCAAGAGCGCTAAAAGCTGATCCACTTTATCAAACGGGAGAGAAAAAGCACCGAGTCATCAGTCAGACTGGTTAATCTGGTCCTGTCTTTCCAGTCGGTGAATCATAGGCTGATGTCAGACAGAAAATATTGGTGGAATGGAGCAGAACCCCTGCTCCATTGGGGTTCTTTTAGACACTTTTAATGGCACGAGAGTTAAATTTATTGCACATCCATTGACATAACATCAAATTCTTTCAATTTAAGAATACATTTGAAATTAACTCTAATTTGTGTGGAATTTAAACATCCGCACTCAGACAAATCGGATCTGAAATGAGGTGATGAATGACTTTAAAAAAGCAAACGGCCAATATATCTTCACAGCTCTCAACACGATGAGTAACAGCATCACCAGAGAGGGGGGGTCGCTCTCTGTCTGGCCTCTGCTCTGCTCAGTGGTTTAGGTTTGAGGGGAAACGTTGCTTAGAAATGGTCTGTAATGCCATTCATCTTGTTGCCCCTCTTACTACATCTTCAATCACAATGTTCACTTGTAGTACTTTAGGATGACAAAAGACTTTCATACTCAGAAGCGCCCATCATTTAAGCTATTCTTTTTTTTTTCATGGCAGTATTTTCATCATGTTCACCTTCACCTGACACACAAATGAGCAAACCGGGAATCTTAAGCCCCAATTTTTTGGAGATGAAAGTAACCGCAAATGGAGATTATATTAATTTAATTAATTCAGGTGTTTTTGATTCATGAAAGTGAGAGTATGCACATAGCCCACACTGTTTTTTTCCCCCACTTTGACAGTATTTTTTTAATGTTTTTTACAAACTTATAGATAGGCAACACATGAGGGAAATTGTGTTTCCAGAGACAGATACAAAACATTTGTTCTTGAAAAAAAAATCTCCCTCATATTCTTCTTAAACTTGACTGGAGAGAAATGTTCCAGAATGTAATCTCTAAAAAGGCTCTAAGTGTAAATGTCTTTATTTTTTACATGGCTTTACTCTTTTTTATAATTTTTTTGGTCTTTGTGAGGCCAAAAGCTCTGGGGGATAGGTCTTATTTTCTGTTGTGGAGCCAGCAAACACTCACACTTCTGGCTCACACTGCAAGGCAAAGCCTCAAAAACGTCTTTACTTTAATCTGTTCAGACTGGGCAGAAGGATTCGTTTGACCAAAGAAAGTAAGTTTTAAAAGAATAAAAATAAAATAAAACTTAATTACTATAATTATTATTTATGACGTGGTTTCTGTAAATCATCTTTATTTAAGAACAGACTTCAGTAACTTTAGTTGATCCGGACCATATTTTAAATGATTCTGTGCATATTTCTTTGTTTCTTGGTCCAATGAGGTTAGTTTCAATGATCGATGTAAAGTAGATGGAGCTGCCGTTAAACTGAACATAAATAAGCTTCGAATTTTCTTTTGTGCAGGGACCGTGTGCTTTCATTACGTCTAGTCCTTCCCAACTTTTTAGCATCAGACCTGCTCTGAAGCAGATTTACCTAACACGGTTTTGACTAAATGAACTAAGGCATTTCAGGAAGTTTGCTCAAGAGAGGTTGTACAACCCGATCTCATGGCAGAACATTTAATAGCCTGAGGCCAATACAGCACAAAATGTTTCTGGATTAGGGCTTTAAAGCTGTTTCATTTAGTCCATAAAGATACATGGACTACATGATGATGATACACACTGTGCAGTTAAATGTACCCTCCCATTCAGCTGCCATTTACCTGTAATTTTGTTATACAAGTGCTTGCAAATTTGGTTCTTTTTTCATTTAATTTTTTTTATTTAATTAAGTGAACACAACTGTGTTTGTACCATTAAAGGCTCTAAATAATAAACCTTCGGATAAAAAAAAATCATGAACACAAGGGAAGATCCATATTTAGCTGATTGCCTCAACTTTGAACTTTTCATGCTTTTTTTGTGTTACGCTGTATTCTCTGATAAATTAAGTTTATATATCTTCAACGCTACTTTGAGACTGGAGGTGACATCAGACGTTTTTGCTTGACACGCTGTCTGTGGACGATACTGTGTCATTTTTTTCTAAATGTATGGAACGTGAAAGGAAATGCAACTTTATGGAAAAAATTGTCAAAAACAAATTTGTTTTGTAAATAATAAAATTAAATGTGCTTTTTTTGTTTTTCGCTTCCCGTCTTGTGAACACTAAGCCTCTAAGTCACTTATAGCCTGTGAACTACATTTACTGTCTCATATTTTTTGCATTTTGTGTTTCTGTCCCATTTCTGTTTCTTCCTGCATCCTGAAATGTTTTCTTTGGTTCCCTTCCAGTTGACATGCTGCTGAGTCAGTTTGGGCCATGACAACATCATCATGGGATGCAGAGGCTGGTGACCACAGGCAGAGGCAGAGGACGGGGGTGCTGTGTGTTGCGGTTTGTGCCTAATTCGTGCTGCGGATTTGACTCAGGGAATAGTCAGCACAAATGTGGAAATGAAGAATTCAGTCGAGAGGTTTAGAGGGTGCAGTAAGTAAGATTTTCCTTGGCACATTGCACCAAATGATCATAAAACACCTGAAGGAGATCGTTGTTGCTGTTACCAGGTGCAGATGTTTTCTGGCTGTATGAATATCGTTCAGGCTTCTACGTTGTTTTTGTCCAGTTTGCTCTGAGACATTGTTAATAGGTCGTGTTCAGACTGTAGAAATTACACTGAGGGTTAAAGGCAGCTAATCGCAATTATAAGAGGGCTTTCTCTTTGGAGTAATTATCAGTTGATATTCAGAAGAAAATTAGCTCAAAGTCTATTTTGAGCTTTTGTCCAGGTTGAAGCATAATGGTTCTTTATTGTCAAGCTGATAAGACAGCTTATAGAAAAACTGTCAAAGAAAACATTATTTTAATTTGTAAAAAGTCATATTTAATTTGGCTTCAAGAAACCTGATTGAGATAACTTAACATTGAGAGGCCTTAATGTCTATTTTGAACAGCAAAACACAAGTTTTCCAATTGACACTATTATACAAGGAATTTACTCATATCCTTAAAAATGACCCAAAACCACATCCTCCAAAAGGAAAGAGGGAGGACACATATGGTGATTTTTACACGTTATTCTCAAGTGCTTACTTTATTAAGCCACAAAATTTCCTAATGATGGAGGAGGAAAGAGCACTGACAAAGCTCTCCACTAACATAAAAAAAACATATGACTTACCATTCTTTTAGAATTAATTAATTTGAATTAATTTGAAAAAAACTAAAACAATTTGAGTAAAAGATGAGCAGCTGAGGATGGAAAGACGGCGTTGGCTTGTTGTGAAACGGCCTGTGAACCAGGAAGAAAGGGACAGGACTGAACAGGAAAGCGTGCGTGTGAAAGAGAGTAAGACACTGAGTCAGGGAGAGAGCGGCAGAGCAGGGCAGAGATATTTTGGTGCCTATAAAGCTCGACACGTCTCTTGGTGTGGATTTTAGCAGAAGTGAATCTTTGCTGTAAGAAAAAATTTACAATACAACAATAAAACCTCTCAAACTTAGGAAGTTGTCTGTGGTGTTTGTGTGTTTGAGGGAGCTCCTGCGTGCTTTCTTTCAGCAAAACACATCTTGAAACTTTGGTTTTATTTCTTCAACTCGAGCTTTAACAGAGCTGATGACCATCAGATGGGGGAAAAAAATAAAATAAAAACAGTTTTAATTTCTGTTAGAGTTGTATTGCCTTCTCTTTTCATTCTCATGGGCTTCACTTTATCATCTAAGAAACAAAAGGCAGTTCTAGTTCCCACAGATGTTTAAAACTATCAGCTGCTCACACATATGTGATCATTAATGCTGATAGCGGGCGTGTAAAAACCGCTCACAGTTCGATTGTGTAGTACTTCATGTAAATGAACAGAATGTTAAGTGATTCACATTTTAAATCATATGTGGGGTAAGAACAAAGTTTGGATATACAAGTAAAACTGAAACTCATCATGTAGCAGTAATGCACAAAAAATGACTATGAGGAAACTGTTTTTAGATTACAACAACTGATTTATAATGGAGCTAAAATGCTTTATTGCAGGCTTATTAGCCCATTAGCCCACGTGAAAGGGGCTCATTAGTTGTTTTTTTTGCAGCCGTTAAGCCAAGCTCCAGCCCAGACTGCTGGCTAACCTTAACACCAACCCTCAAGTCATCTTTTAAAATCTAAAACAGTTGCTTTAATTCCTAGATTTACACCCTCCTCTAGTCGAAGTGTTAAGCTTTTCTCTAGTTCTTCAGGGTGTGGTTAGAGATGACACATTCACAGTCACACTTCCAACGATTGTGCAATAAGATCCTAAATACACAAAAGGTAACTCACTATTTTTACTTTTAATAATCAAAATCAACATCTAATCTTTTAAGGTAAACACTTACCTTGAAAAAAACTGAACTTCCTTCTACTGTTTACTGGCTCCTATCAGATCAGTTTTTTAAGGTTTTGGTGGGAAAAAAATAAGGCTGCTGACAGATTAAATAATTATGCATATTTAACCGTTTCAGATTTGAAGGATTAGGGCTGTCATGTTTGGAGTTTAGAGCAGCCAACCAGTTCATTACAAAAACGGTGGATTATTGTCTACTGTAATGTTTATCTGAAGCATTCAGACGTCATAGTGTTGATGCATTACGACATGTCAGCCAAGTCTTTAAACAAAAACACAACAAACCACTTTGTATTTGTTTGGCAAAACAGATAAAATCATATTCTTTGTTTTATGCAATCCAGCAAGACGTTCAAAGCATATTTTAGGAGGATGTTAAGTTTATCACCGTCTGGTGTTAAGATCACCAGACGCTGATCAGGGGAAAGGAGTTTAAAAGGAATACATTATGATATATTATAATGTATCCTGTTTGAGGGAAATTAAGATAGATTAAAAGAGATATATCTCTTTTAATGCACAACAAGATTTCCTTCAACCTTAACCCTGTTGTTTTTTATCTTAAACTATTGTTTTTTTGTTGATTTTTTACAGTGCAATGAGCCAGTGATTAAAGTGCAAGAAACTTAAAACAGAAGCTTTCTGGCTCTCTCCTGTTATGTTGTGAGTTTGGCTGTGAGCGATTGCCGAGGCTTTACAAAGTTAACTGCCGTTTGGAGCGATTAAAATTTGGTGTGCATCTGGCACACATCTGGCGGAGTCCTGCTGGAAATTGAAAGCCTTTATATTTCATGATTTTTATGCAGCTTGCATCAACATTTCTACAGGTCGCTGCAGTGCGGTGGTGCAATTTTCTCAGTAGTAAATGCCTACTGTTATAGATGAAGACTACATAATATCTTAAGCACCGGTATAACCGGTTATGGCTATTTGTCAAAGTTTCAACTCCCTCATGCAATGACCAGTGAGGCAAGCATGATGTAGCATAGCTAAAACAAAAAGGTTTCAAGCGGGAGAGTTCTTAAATTATAAAGTAAAGTAAATAGTTTTGATTGCTTTCGATCCCTCTTTTCAGGATTTAGAAACAAATAACACTTAACAAAGAAAAAATCTTTTATAAACTAAAATGAAAAGTCCTTTCTTCAGAATGGAAAAAGTAACACACCCCTGATTATGTTCCAGTTGACAGATTCAGCTGATAACAGAATAAAGAGCCAGTCCTGATTAACAGAGATTAACATGCAATCTCTTTTCGTATGTGTAAACTGTTCAATAATTTTATATTCAAATGCAAAACAGCACCACTGAAACAAAGGATGACATCCCTTGTAAATTCTGCTTGTAAATGTAGTCTGTATACACGTGTACACTTGTTCAAATCAACAGTTTTTAAAGAAAGTCCTACTTGCCAGCAAAATGAAAGCAAGTTGAGATTGCCACACTTGTTTTTCAGAGTCAGGTGCAGCACAGGTCGTGTGACGTACGTGCAGACAGGTAGATGTCCCAGGTGGAGCTATTAAAACATAATTCCCTGATAAAGGTGAGGCACTGGAGTGTTTCCGAAGATAAGCTGAGCACAGAACAGTTATTCATGCTGTAGATATGTGTGTCACGTGGACGCTGGCACCTGGCGGTGTCTGAGTTCATGTTTTTCTTCACCTTGCTGACTCACTCGCACTCATGTCTAACTTTTCATTTCCAGTTGTCACTTTGTACAAAAAATATATTAAGTCAAAAATCTGTGAGAATACCAAATGATTCGGCTGAAGTTCAGTCATCCTATAATTTGCTGTCACTTCCAGTTAACAAGGTAGGCGAAAGGAAAAGAAAAAGGGAGGACATCGCAATGATGTCTAACTTTGTTTCCACCGTCTCCATTGTGCGCCTGTGTGTGTGGCTAACTGCGCTGTGTAACTGAGATATCATTCACTGTTCATCATCCTGTTATTCACCCCTCTTTTTTTTTTACCGGGTTGTATCAAGACTACTCTGGTTTGTTTCTGTTTCCATCCAAGTAACCACTTGCTTTCTTTGAGTTCTGAATTTTTAAATTTTTTATTTGTTTTGACATGTGTGTCCACGCGTCAACAATGTGTATGCTGCATTCAATTCTGCCATTTTCATCTAATTTACTGCAATCTGGGATAGCCTTTATTTCCCCCTTTTCACATGAGTGACATGCTACACACTCACAGTCTAGTAGATCATTTACATTTCTACACAAACTATCATTTGAAGGTTCATCTAAACCTTAAGATAAAAAAGTACTAAGTAATTTAAGGGTCTAAATCTTGATTCTTTGAGCAGTTACATGTCTTTTCTATAGACTATAGATTTTTATCTCTTTTTTTATTTGTAGGTGATATCGTGGCATGAGTGCTGAACCGCTTTTATCGTTGCTTCGGGCTTTAGTACAGCACTGCTTGAGAATACGCCCGGACATGTCTGGGAGCAATCTTGCCACACAGCGCATTGAAATACACACACAAACACATTTAATCTACATGCTGCTAAGATACACACAAGCTTCCATAAGTGCGCGCGCACACACGCGCAGTCATGGATTGTGGTTAAAACCAGCTGCTCAGCTGGTTTACAGCCAAGATAAGACAGGCCTGGGTTCAGGCTTATTGTCACACCATGGACTCGCTCGCTGGTAAAATGAACAGCAAACAGTGACCTCAGTGACTCGAAGTAACAATGGGATCTTGCATCTCAAATCTGAAATGATCCATTCACCCTGATGTCAAACACTATCAATCACTAATTTCTATGGTATCTAACCCCTGGTATGATTTCAGATTTCCTCTGACTAAAGCTCCCTATTTAATTCTTATTTGTTATTATATGTAATATATTGGTATTATTATATTTTATAAAATAACAGCTTGCTGTTTGCAAGAGATGATTGCTTCAAATGTGAGAAGACATGGTTTGTAATTTGGGTGGACCTTCCACCACCTCCATTTCTTTTGCTGTATGCTACAGAAGGTGGCACTTCAGTTTTTCAAAATATCCCTCAATTGATGACGTGTGGATGGCAGCCATGTGGAGCACGTTTGATTCTATAGATTCTCATGTTAAAGAGGAAATGAAGAGTAAGAGGAACTTTTGTTTAGGGGTCCAAAAGTGAACAACAAACAACAGCCTTGCTCAAGAGGTCTCTAAAAGAAGTCTCCTCAGATGTTTCTACAACTTCCATCTTAGAAAGCAAATGCATCAACAACACAACCCAAATGTACACAACTCGCGAGTCAATAAGTCACTAAACTGGTTAATCTATTGCAGAATTTTTTCTAAATCGAGGAAACATCAAAAGTTGTAAGTCATCAGTTTAACTTGTCACACTATTACCCTTTAGGGACCGCCTCATCTCTTTAGTCCCTAAATGTCAAATGACTTGCTCAAATTAATTAATGGAAAAAGACTCACCGACTGTCCACAAGCCATGACTTTCTTTTGATAAATAATTTAATAATGAATATCAACCTATCATTTAAAGTAAGACATTTCCACAGACAGATTAACAAACTGTGAGGCACCCTCCCTCTGGCAGTAGAATTACTGGTAGACCTAAGTACATTTAGTAATAAAGAAGCAAAAACAATTCATGAATTTATTTGATTTCTTTATTTTCTTTTTCTTTACTTTATTCTTATTTGGCCTTAAATTCCACGTTAGTTTAAATGCTTACATGTATTTTTGGTGTTCCATTCTTTTTATTAAAAATGAGAAAATATTGCCAGAAGTGATTGTAAAGATTAGATCAGACAAAAGAATAACTAGAAAAAAGGGAGTTGAGTGATTGCTAAAAAGAGGTACTTGATTTAAGTTTTTTTTAACTGGGTAATGTTAGGGAGTTATAATTTGTGAACATACGCAGAGACAAATTAAGTGAGCCGTGAAACTTTGTTTCTTCACCCTTTTCTGTGAAACATAAATCACTTCAACTGAGACTGTCTTACTCGACCTTCTCTTCTCAAACTGTCAAGATTGTGGTGCTTTTGTGGTTGTGTTTCTGAAGAAGCATATCTGCAATGAGGATACACTGAAGTCCCCATTTGTGTTTTTTTTATCTTTTACACAAAAGCAGAAATTCCACTGAAATACTGTGGGTAAGAGAGGGAGTGGTGACTGAAGAATTGTTTGACTCACGCGTACAGTAAATAAAACTGAAACCAAACTGTTAAATCTAACGACAACATTTCAAAGCTGGTCCAAAGAATTCAGATTTTTGTGAACATTTAGAATTACCTGCATTTCAAACACACTTAAATGCAGGTAATGCAACAAACGCACTTTTAAGCACGCTGAAACAAAGTAAAAAGACCAAGATCTTGTTTCATTTCTGCCCGCTAAAAACACAGGTCTGCTGGAAACTCAGTAGAAAAGATACCTATCTGCAGACCACTGCATTGCTCAGTTTTCTGTTTTTTAAAGTGGAAAGGGGGGGAAATAATCAGCTGTTGAGTGATCCTGACGAACAAGGCTGGTCTGGGCCCCGACTCAGCAAAACTCTCCTTTCTCTCAGTCTCAACTGATTTTTGTATTATCCCACGTTGTGTGTCTTTCTGTCATGACTTGTGTGTTTTCCTGCTTTCCTCTTATTTCTCTATATGTAAATTCTGCCCTGCCCAGTGTGCTGTTGTTGCCTATCTGTCAGTCCTCTAACCCAAACAGATGAAGGAAGAAGCCTGCCCTCATTGCAGGCTGTGTCCTGTTATGAGGGGGAGAGCCATCGCCAGCGTTCTTAAATGCTTGCATGGAGAGATTACTGGGTTTGTTAAGGACCTTGTTACGGCTTTTTTGTTGTGTCGATCATGAAGACTATCCTGTGTTGATGCTTAAGTTTCCTGGTTAGATTGTATCCTTAAATGACTTGATTGAGCTTGGAAATTAAAGATATCAAATTAGGGTAAGAAACTAACATTTTGCTGAATTGCTTATAAATAAAAGGTTTTAGAAAAGATATATCTTTTTCTTAAAAAATAATGCAGGAGTCTTAATCAAGATCAAACAAGGGATGATGTGCAGCTCCACGCTCATGTACAAAAAACAGCCAGAAAATGTATCTTTTTTTATTCACCATGGCATGTGGGAGCTCCATTTTTATATTGTGAACAATAAAATCAAATGCAGTCACTTGTCCTACAACTGGTTCAACTCAATGCTGACACCATGTCACAGCACGTAGTTTGGAAGTTGCTTTGGTGATGCGTCAAAAGGGGATTTCAGACATACTTCTTCATACAGTTCCTGCTGGTGGAGTACTTCTCACACATAAAGGCACAGCAATTGTTTAAACATGTGAACAATGCTGCACATATTGTATAGGGGGAAAAATCACTCATCCACATACTACAGCTTTACCCAGCGGTTTGTTTTCTTTTCTCTCCGCAATTACGCTTTATCACCAAGTGATGGCCGGTCACCACCTTATGAATCATAGGACCAAATATTGGCAGAGTGCAGTTTTTGTGGATGGGAGAAACAAATACTTCTGCTTCTCAGTGAAAGATGATGTCTTTTATCCCTGACATGTCACAGAAAGTTAAATAATACTTTGAAGAACATTAAGACTATAACATTTTTTAAGGCATATTGCTAATGATACATGGATCCTTACATACAGATATATAGCTTTTTTCTTTTAAAAAGTTGAAAAAGTGCTTTTCTTTTGGGTCAGGGGGAAAAAGCTGCAGTGACTAACCCAAAGTTATACACAAAGTAATAAGGCTCATCTTTAATATGTTTAGATAATACTCTAAAACATGCAAACAGCACAGAGTGGTGAGGTCACTCTCAAGCCAGGGGAGCATGCCGTCCAACCGGGCAGAAACGGGAACATTACAAGCAGCAGTAACACATGAAAGACAAAAGATGCCACAAATAGTCTCTGTTACGCACGAAAGAGACTGAGGAAGACTGATTTCCTATCATTCACAGATTTACTGTAACACTGGAAAGGTTGAGTGGCTGGAGGAGATAAGAGTACATTAGTAAATAGGACACTAAAGGAAGTGTAAATTTGTTTTAGTTCCTGTAATCACCATGAATAAGAGTTGCTATAATTTGAAATCCTTCTCGTTTCTCGCTCCAAGCAGCATTTAGAAAATAAATGGATTTACTCAACCCAAATCTGATTGGGTATGATATGTGTCCGACTTTAGATTCTGGTGGTTCTGGGTTTTCCTGAGAGAACTGGACAAGTGACTTTTCAAAAAGTCCCCACATTGAATAAATAGAATCAGCCACAATAAAAAGGATCTGCTAGATAATGGCATTAACACAGGGCTTTTGAGAGTGTCACAAGTCTGGGGCCTGTATGTTTGCTGTGAGTGGATTTATGGGTTTGGACCCTGTTATTTGGGATTCTCAAAAGAATTGGGAAGTTAGAGTTAAAAGCCCAAATCTCTTGTGCTTCTCAAGCTGTTCTAGGAAAATGTCTTTTGATGGGTGGGGCCTGCTTTGTCACCAGGAAGTTATCTAGGAGATATATTCAACACGAATGCAAAGAATCCCAGCAAAAAAGTGCATTGTTAACTAACCATTAATGTTATTTAAGGGCAGCATGGCTTGTTTAGTGTACAATAACTAAATATTTAGTTATTAGACTATTTTTCTTGCAAATGCAGCTGAAAATCCAGAGTGATATTTGGCCTTGAAGCAAATCACCACCTGTAAAACAGATGATTTTAAATAAGTTCAAAATATCTGATGAAGAGTTTAACAAAAATATGAATAAATAAATAGAAGAAATGTTTTTATTTTTCCTGTTATGAATTTTCCAGAGCTAACATTTCAAATGTGGGTCATATTACATATTTGTTGTCAGCTTGTTCTTCGTAAAAAAAAACGTAAAGACATGTGTAGACTGGGTCTTTGCATGCTTCCCCGAGTTCTTCTAAAAATAGATACACTAAATCTCCTTTATATATCTGTACAGGAATAGCCCAGCCAATCAGCAGTGACATGTATGCTGAGTCATGAATCGTTACCCAATCACATGCAACATTCTGCTTTCACTGCTGAATGGAGGCAGGTGGCTCATTGGTGGGAAGCGCTCTGAGTCAGCAGGCAACAGTTCCTCATTGGTTGGACTTCAAAAGCAATAACAAAGGAGGATCTTTTATGTTTAAAGTGACAACCTGGATGAATAAAAAGAAACTCTGATTTGAACTTGATAATGAAACAGCCACCTGGTCTTTATATAAAATTATCCCTTTACCAGATCTGTGCCGATTGTGTATAAAGCAGGTTAGTACAAATGCAGTGTAATGTGCCACAATGTTTCAAATAAGCCAAACAACTTGTGTCTAGAGATGCCTCTAGAGATTACATCATCACTAGCAGCTTGAAAAAGACCTTTATCAGGATTGTTAATTTTAATCAGTCTGAATAAAGCAGAAATAAAGCAGCTTGGCATACTGAATGACAAACCAATGTGCAGATGACTATAAAAGAGGTATTTATATGCAAAGGAAATGAGCAGTGCTTTCTGCTCTGAGATGCAGGGGGCGCATCTGAAGGCAGATCTCAGATTAGCTCTATTGAGAAACACTCGTGGTCAAAAAACAGAACTTGCCCTTGCTGCAGGAATCTTTGAGCAGGTGTTTAGCCTTTGATTTAATCCAGTTTTTCATGTTCTCATTCTTACATCCAGTAAACAAAATGTCAGTAAAGAAGACAGAACGGTTTGTCAGAAGACAGCTTTTCTGAGGCTGCTGTTTTTTGGCCATTTGCGGTAGCCGTCAAGTTTTAAGGGTGGGGTTCCTGTTGCTCCCCCTAAATGCAGAACCTCTGTGCATCATGGGAAAGTGATTTTTGCAGCCTAACCCAGCTGTTATTGAGTGAGAGGTGGGGTACGCTAGTCCAACAAAAAGCCACACAAACAGAAACATTCACTTTGACACTTTCACATACTCACTTTGAATAGTATTTTTATTTACTAAGGGATAAATCTTACCTCTTTTTCTGACAAGCCCATGCGGATCAGCTCTTTCTTAATGGCAGCTTAAATGTGGACTGATCCGACCTCACAACAAGTCTGACATAAAACCAATTTTTCTGCACTGCCTTACTTTTTATGTGATACAGCTTTAGGTTCAGGCCCATGCATTTTTGTAGCTTGTATTCTGTGTGGCGTCTGTAATTTTAAGGCATCTCTTGTGATGTCTTTAAGAACAAAATAGAGGCACAATATGAGTAGAGCCATGTCTTCTGAGGTACATTTTTACAGGGCTCTTACGAACGCCTACATGGCTAATAACTGCAACCCAAGGCAAATATTGATATTTTCAGACGCTCTCAAAAGATAGAAAATGGACTACAAGGGAAAAACAGAAGGACATTTGAGGGAACCAGCCCAGAGACGAAAGTCTTGGACCCCTGAAGGTATAATTTGGTGCTTTATTTCTGAGTGCAATGTGCTTTGTAAAAACTGTTGTTTTTTTATACAAAGATTTGTTTAAAAAACATAACAAAATATAAAGTCTTGACACAAAAAACATGATTATTTTATATTTACAATATATAGGAACTTATCCCGTTTTGTCTTCCTGAAAAGCATCAGCAAGAGCTAGTGCCCTTTTTTTTAAACTAAAATCTGTTCAATCAGTGCAATGTAAAAATGTGGAGGGACATTAGGGGACTTCAGACGTAATTGAAAGTGAGAGGGTGGCTCTGGTTAAACCTTTGGAACTAACAGTGCTGCAGTGCAGATGCAGGCTTTCACATGTTCGCACCTCAATCTCTCCCATCTGAGTAAGGACTCATCTTGGCTGCCAGATGCTTTAACGTTTGGTAGGAATTTACCTAACAGCACAAGCTGTGAAACAAAAGAGGAATAATGTCTTTAGACCAATCAGTGCAACTTTCACAACCGTTTAAGGATTTGTCAGAAATAATCAGGGTTTAACGAGACAATCTATTAATAATTAAGAGATTAATCATAATCGATTGATGGTTAATTTCTGAGCCTGTCTAGATCATTACGGGCTCTTGGGCGGTTATCATTCCCTTTGCTTTTTTTATTTGTGCCACAAATAAAGAAAACAAAAAAATGTCTGCTGAGAGTTTGAAGAATCAGCAAACTCTTCAGCACCACACAGGTGACACAGGTGCATATCAGACACAATACACACTGTACTGTTTTGATACCATCCACTGGAAGACATGGACCTGAACGTCACCACTCGGTAACTATGAAGACAGGCCTAGCTCCCTGCTATCACGGCTGTGTGTGCTGAATTAGTCATAGTTCCGTATGCTTTCAAAGTGGGCTCAAAGAAAAGATAGTAATGTTGAGCAGTAGAAACCGCATTATGAACAATATAGTCATTCACAGGGGAAGTCGAGCAGTCTCACCAAGCAATTTAAATAAAAAAAGGGACGTTAATGACCTTTTTAAATGATATTTTTATTTGATGTGAAGGCCTTTTTAATGGTTTTAATAGATGTGTTTGCTTGGATGTTGGACAATTCTCTCAAGCTTTCCAAACGTTAAAGTGAGGTTGCTTTCTGACAAGAGATGGTCTACTAGGTAAAAAAAAATCTGACTGCTGATTGGTTATTAGAGAAAGAAAGGTGTGTCTTATACTATGGTGTGATCACCATAAATGGGGACTGATCCATATGGAAAGTACCTGAAACTTCCAAACAGCCTGGGAGTCAGAATGGGGTCAAGTGTGACTGGTATGTGTGTGTCTGAACTTGTTAATGCCACACAGACATAAATTTGTTTGCTCTGTGGCCACTGGTTCCCTTATGCGGACAAAAAGAAAGTCCCATAGAAAAATTACACAATTATAGGACACACAGACTTGGTCTAACATCACAGTCAGTATTAGCTTTAGACCAGAAAAATGTTTTTACATATAACCAAAACACTTCTTTCTATTTGGAGAAGAAATGTCTTTTTCTAAGGCCTTTGTATGATTTATGAAATCAATCTTTTTTAAATCAGCCGAAACAATTTCATCCTGTTGAATTATGAGAATGGATGTTCAGTTTGTCACGAGTTTATACATTTGCTGAAAAAGAGTGAGAGGGAAGAAGACATGGACTTCAACTGTGTAAAACAAACACTAGCAAAGGACTCCATGCATTGTTTTCCTTGGTGGTGACAAATCCTTTCCATGACCCTCCATGAGGCATTTAGATGTGGTTAAACTGGGTGTGTGACTGCTCAATGACTACATCAAAAACAACTCCATGATGTATTTTATAAAAGCAAAGAGAGAAAAATTAGACTGCTGCAAAGCGTGGACAATGTTTTACAGCTGAGTCTATTAGAGCTACAGAACTTCTTCGAGAAAAACATTTAGTCTTCCATTTATTTCATGCTTTCCTAAAATAGCACACAACTTTTCCTTACATGTGAGCAGTATCTATGATCGGACTGCAGCGCGAATGAGCTTTCTTCTAGTATCTGTTAGTGGTGAGTCATCACGCTTTTGCAACGCTCGAAGGAACTGATCCGATTGGCACATTGAATGACACATTTCTGTTCCGCTGTTGTTACAAGAGCAGTTTTAACCTTCTACCTTACAGAAGACTAGTGGAACTAATATTTGTGGTGGTGGGTGCTTTTAACATGAGCATCATGTTGGCCAAGAATCTGTTCCGTCTTTAAAGGCCGACTGCTGCCACAAAACACATATCCTGTTGACGTGTTCATTAGAACATTCCTAATTTAGCAGCCAAACCCCTCCAAAATCATTTAAAAAGTGATGTAATTAGAGTTTTAATGAAGCACACACAAAAATCTCAGAAAACTACAGAGAAAATTCTAAATGACCCGAGCTACCGAGGCTAATAGCCGCTGATACAAATTAGACTATTAGACCATTTCTATTTGAGCAGAATTCCAGGAACAGTCGTCCCTTAAAGCTTCTGCACGTTTACACAGCCAGCAAGTTAAATCATGGCTACCTCTTGTTATGCTTCTACAGAATCAGAATGAAAAAACTTTATTGATCCCAGAGGAAATTGCTATACTTACGCCTGCACAACCCGAAATGCACAGGAAAAACAATATTTGAAAAATTATCAAGTCGAATTTCAATAATAAAAATAAATAGAATGAAATACGTAAATGTAGGAAAAATGATCATACATTGGACAGTTAAAAGGTACTTAAAAGAAGTTGTCTTTGTAATTGTATCACCTTTATTGACATCAGGATTTGATCAGAGCAGAGCATTATGTGGATGTGTTTTCTAAATGGACCATCATAGTTTCCCTGACTTCCTGACCCATCTTAGATTCAGGGCGATTTGCCTCTCAGATACATTATCTCAAGGTAAAATCAGCCAGATTAACATGTTTTGCCTGAATTGCAAAATCAGCTTCATTATCAATCATTCATATTTTCTCCCTAATCACATAATGCTTACCTTATGCTTAATGAACCCCGATTGTTTGACCCCTAAAAAACAAAAACAAGAAAAGATTTCGTGGGAAGGAATGACACAATAAGATGTTACAACAGATTCTGCAAGAAATTTATAGATTTGTTTTACACTTTTACAATTGAAATTTGGACACCTTGACATAAACTTTTTTTTTGCGTATTTTGAAGCCATCGTGATTTTTCTAGCTGTGTCTCTCCGCCTTTCTTCAAACTGTCTTCTGGACAGTGCTGTATTAATCAGAATTAAATAACCAACTCTCATGGAAAACAGAAATAAATTTAATCTAAAAGAGTATTTCTTTTACACAGTACTTCTGCATGTGTCAATCTTTTATACAGTTTCACATAAGCACTCAGTACATCCTGTGTGATACGATTAATTTCCCATTTTCTTGCTGACTGACTCACAGTTTCATAATAGTGCATCATGAACATACGACTACTGGTGCAATCACAGAAGATTGTAAAGGAAATTTAGCTTTGCAGTTTGGATACATGCACAAATAAAACAGAATGAAGCAGAGGGGGCTTGGACGTGTTGATTTGATGAATGGGTCCCGTCCCAATTACATTGAGTTCTACATGCCAAAAATGTAACACAATGAGGTTCTTTATCTTCCCTTCATCTACCACAACCTCGGTTCGTGAACCAGGATGTTGCGCAAACCTTTCGACTTTTCTCTTAACTCAGGAGTGGCACACTGGATTTTCCTCTGAGTTCAGGCTTAAACACTCATATCAGGCACATGTAGCCGTTTAGCTGCCGGAGGTGATGAGTGCTTTTGATAACTTTTTCCTTCAAGATGATGATTCTTTGGGTCCTGACAGCTGTGGTGTATTTTCTGACCTTTTTTCCCCTTTGACCAAATGGAATAAAAACAGATTTTTTCAGGGCTTCAGAGATTAGAGGTGTTTGTCTAATTGCTTGTTTTGCAGTTTTACGGTGAGCCAAATGACTGATGCAACTTAAAATGTTGTAACGAGGCAAAACGCGTGGCAGAAGGACCAAGAGCTCCTTATAAGGTAGAGTTAACCTAGGACTTTACAGCATTAAATCCAGATTGTAAACCTGCTTGTTTTTTTTTACACTTTAATCCCCTCTAAAGCTTGGTGCTTTTTACACAACATGAAAAACTTTTAGAAAAAAGTTCTCTCACTACAGAAAAAATTGAATCTACCCAAATCTAAAGAAATGTAATTTCATGGCATAATTCACCTCAGTAGATGTATGGTTCATGTAAAATGATAGGAAAAGTTAGCAGTAACTACTTTTGACTGTGCAACAGCTCTCTTTTCAAACAATGCATCTTGACGCATTAGCTCAATTATTAACCATGTAACAATCTTAAAGAAGCACAACTCATGACTCGTGAAACATGCCCCTCATGAGTCAAGCTACAGTTCCAGTTAGAAGTATGTCTGATGGTGTCAATGCGTTGAACGCAATTTCACATTTTTTACTTGTTCTGTTTTTTTTACTGAACGAAAACTTAACCCCAACAAGTATGACTTTTCATGTGTAAAACGGGAAATGGGTGGTATTGCTTTTCTCTTTTCAAGTCTATTTGACCTTTCGGTGAAGAGCCCTTTTACCTTCTGCCAATCATATGAACATTTATGCACAGCATGAGCAAAGGCACTAAAAAAGCATGTAAGAGTAGAGTCTCATGGCTTTTTGCAGCTATCGTGAAAGAAAAGGTCCTCAGGAATATTTACAGTTTCAAACTTTATCATTGTTTTTGTCATAGTTGACCACACGTTTTAGACACTTTGGTTACACTAAGACATTTAAAAGCTAAGTCGTTAGGCTCAGAATGACATCCTGAGGCTGTAATTGTTAAAAAGTAGCAGAATTGACCTAAAAACAGATAATCGAATCTCATATGCTAACAAACCAACAGTGATGCTATCATGCAGAACCTTTTAAATTCTTCTTAAGACATAATAAAATCAAGCTTTTATCAACAAAAAAAATATCAGATAAAATGATATTTGTTTTTCTTCAACAAGAAGGGATACTTTCAGTGGTCTGTGGAGGGAGGGCACCATAGGACAGTGACTTGCCGTAAGTCACTGAATGACACATTTTCTCTCTGAACTGCCAGCAATTACATGTTGTGCAACACAAACCTGTCATTAACCCTCAGGGCACATAGCAGCTCGGACTGAAGGCCAAACTTCCAGGAAGGAAAGTCAAAACTTTCAAATTGGACATTCAGCTTTTTCACAAGTATCACAAGTCAATCATGTGACACTGACACTATATGATAGAAAACAATACAATTATTCGCTTTTCCAAAGTCATCCACATCTGAGCGCCTTTCACCGCTTTACACAGTGAGACAGGTAAAAAGCTAACAGAAACACAACCTGTGATCTCAATGAATCACAGAAACTTCCTTCTCTGTGCTTGCAAAATCCTCTTTTGGTGCTTTTCTGTTGAAAACATATCTGCTGATGTTTCACGAAACGTACACACTTCCCCTTTGCCTGGTGAAAAAATTGTGCAAAAGAGGTTAGCTCAAAGGAAAGGACTGTTCCTGGATCAGAAAAAAATCTGTGTGTCATGTCTGTTAGATTTACATGTAGCCTGTTTTAAAGTATTGTGTGGAATACTTCTAACTTGTGTTGATGCCTGTCTTGGTTAAGGCAGTCTCAGAAATGTGAGTTTCTGAATTTTTATTTCTTTGTTAAATTAAGGCTCAATAAGCATTAAAGGTTCAATAATTAGCTTTAAGAACAGTATAATGACCAAACCGAAACTCTCATGGATATCAGAAAATTTAAGTACCTTATAAACTCACAGGCTTTGTTGTTGATTGAACCAAAACAAAAGTGGGACTTCCACAAAATCCACAGGCTTCGAGGTAAAGCAGAAATGAGATTTCTTTTGTTTAAGTCACTTACTGACACTCAGCTGGATGGAGGTTTTTGGGTGACGGCTTGCGCAGCATTTCATGTGTCAGTGGAGCAGTGGGTTCTTTCAGCTCTAAACAGGAAGTCAAATTGTGCCCTGGCCGGGTGAAGGAAGTTCCTCAGTCAGACATTTTTTTGTCATTTCTGATAATTTGCGTTACTTTTAAAGTCAGTAATAATCACTCACTTAAAACAAAGTCAAAATGAATGGCTTTACTATTGACATTTTGATAACAAGCAGATTTCAAGGTTTCGAAAGATTATCCCTTAATTTCAAACCTTTACTATTACAAAAATGTCCAAATATTATCAGATAATACATGAGAAAAACATCTATAGGACATACTAGCGGTATCTCTTTAATGACTTACAACTGAACATACAGCTTTATTTCAACCCCAACCCTTTTCTCTCAAATTGATTTTCAAATGTTGAGCTGGTCATAAATGTGAAGGTTCTGAACTGTTGCCAGTACTCCATTAAACAGTCATTTTTTAGATTTTTATTTTGAAAAATAATCATTTTTAGCTTTTGATTCCAAATATCGGACCATAACAGGTTCAACAATGGTAAGTGGCAGAATAACCCAAATGGAATAGAATGAATGCACAGTGATATGTCAGTCTATGTGAACAAACGGAAAAATAGTTTATTATGGTCAAAACCATGATTGCTTGATGATTATTTATTATGATGATTATTTATTATCATTTAACCGAAAAATGGAAATGTGAATAGGGAAAACAAACCATCAGTCCTTTCCTCATTGTATCTGGGCCAGTTACATAATGACAAACTACAAGGAAGTACTGAAAGACCCAAACGAAGGTGGAGTGTGGACAGAAGTGAGAGGGGCATTGCCTCTGCACCCCACTTTCACCAGAAATGGTGCAATTTGGATACTTGGCCATGTTGAACTATAGCTAAGGAGCTGTTCTCCACGTAAGACTGTCAAAAAGGTTTGGCCACATTAGTTTAAAACAATTAATCACTTGTACTTCAGGACATCTGGTTCAAAATAGTCTAATGATTAATGTTTACTGACACACTGACCTGTCAGACTGGAGCTGTGAACCTATGGGAGACATAAGTAAAACACAATTATTTTGTAATTGTTCAGTGTTCTTAACTGGGAATGGGAAATCTGTCATGAGATTGGGTGGGACACCAAAAGTTACGAGAGACAAAAAGATTCCTGTGATGCCAAAAAGTCACACAAGCAGCAACAAAAACAATAATTTGGATAATTTGGATAATTTGTTAGATTTATGCTTGTTTGAAATAATTGTCACCTTGCCTTATTTTTTCTTGTTAAACCAGTTTCTTGGATGTAGGGACAAAACTGAGAGAACTGGAGAAATGTGGCCAATCCACTGTCAAAGCTAAACTGCAAAGTTGAGTTGAGTTTAATAATTTTGATTGTGCACCTTAAATCATCCATATTTGCAATATCATTTTATTTGTACTGATTTGTGAATCCAGAAAAAGCCTTTCTGTGTTGAGTCTGGATGTTTTCCTCATGTATCTATTGGTTCTCTTTAGCTACTTAATTGGTGACAAGTTTTGAGTGTGAGTGTGCATGGTTGCTTGTCTGGCCCTGTCCAGGGTATCCCACTCCCCTGTAACCCTTTTGGGAATGAGTAGGTATAGAAAGTGGATTGGATTTGTTTTTTTTTTTTAACGTGGATTCTCTTTGGTTACTGTTTTGAGGTTTGGTTTAGGTCCCACATTTGTCCTGGCACCATTTACTGGGGTCTGTTGTTATTACGGTTAGGGTTAAAAACAAATGGGAGAAAGACCATCTTGCATGCATATCAAGTCTGCTTATGCCTTCCTGCTCTCTTATTTTCACTGTTTTCCTTTGCCGAGGGTTGTTAAAGTTGGTTTTACTTCCTGTAGTTTGGTTTACTTGTGGTTTGTCCTCTCTTTAGCTTGGATTTGTTAGGTTAGCTCTGGCAGTATATGTTCCCGAGCTGTATGTGGGCTTCTGTGACGCTGATGCAACAGTGAGCCAAACAGCTGCAACCGTGTGCTCGACACTGCAGCGCCGCTCACATGCAGTGATGCTTTGATCCAAAGCACATAGAATGGCTCCATGTACTGTATGTGTGCAGATTCTTTCAGAAAGCCACAATCCTCTAAGATACAAGTCTTTTTTGCAACACTCTCATCATTTGTAGCTGAAAACATTTCAATTTTTAATGAGGTTATGTGAATAAAATCTTGGAAAAGTAATGAACAAAGTCTGTGGTCCATGCAGAGCAACTACTTTAGGATTGATTCAATAAATTAATTGAATTAATTTTTATCATGATTTTGTCTGTTTTCTTTTATAGCAAATTTATTTAACTGGCGGACCGTCCAGGGTGTACCCCACCTCTCGCCAATTGACCACCAGGATAGGCTCCAGTTCTGCCCGTGACCCCATTAGGGACGGTTACGATAATGGATGGATGGATGGATGGATGGGTAGCCTCTGGTGTGTGTATAGTGAGGGGTATTTCCACTTACTCCACACCAAAGGCCTGATGAATACTCCAAAAAGGAGAACTTCCTTAAAACAGAGATTAATGGCATTATGTGCTCTCTTTTCTTTTCAGATGTCCAGAACAAAATTATGATTAAGCCATTTAGCAGTTACTTCTCATGTCCATTTATTTTATTTTAAAGATGTTATTTTATAAAAAAAACATTTCACACACTTAGTATTACTGGGTCGCCTTAAATGACATCATTGTTTGATCAGGTCACTTTAAAGTTTCTTGACTTATCTTTGCAAGTAGACTGCAAATGAATAATGGGGATAGACACTTACAGGATTACTATTTAGACTGTTTACGTTATAAAATATCACATTTGAATAAGGAGGTGGAACTGGGCAGTTATATTATCAGATGTTTTCTTTTAAAATGTTTTTCTTTTTCTGAATTCTGGATGCCCTGATTGCTTTAGCTTCATACTAATTAAACTAAAAAATATTGTAACTAAATGGTAGGCTTTCAATAATTGGTGTAATGATTAAGTTTCACAGGTAGAATTAGAGGGTCAGGGGTATGCAGATACTTTAACAAGCTCCAACGTCACGCTGAAGTTTGTATGAGTTAAGATTATATCTAGATTTTCAAATAAAGAAATGTCGGCTACAACATTACTCAACCTCAGTATCGAGGAGGCAGACATCAATAAATTCCAAATTTGCATGTGAACCAAAACCTTCTTTTCATTTCCATAATCCTTTCATAACACCTTTTTACATATTCGGTTATGTGTCCCCGTTTGAAAGAATGTATTCTCACTGCATAATGCCTTGAATAAGGTAAACTGTTTGTTGCTGGACCTGACAACAGCCACCCCACTATGTAAAACACATAAATCCATTGGCTGAAAGAGACGCAAATGTCTGTCTGGGGGATGTCGGTTACCACAACGAGCAGCAGGTCTCACTGCATATCATTCAGTGTCTCCTGTTTCATGGTAATTGGTAGGTAATTCATGGTAATTCGCACATATGCTCTAAAAATGTTCAATAAATGATCAAATACACCAAAAGATATCCTTGAATTGTTTAGCTACGTCTTAACAGGCTATACCAGTCCAATTATTTTTCTTATTTATAGATAATTAGATGGAGTGCATTTGAGCAGTACCTTACAGGTGATCACTCTCTCACTTCCTGCAGAAGCACAAAGGCTCAACCTTCCTGCTTCTGCATTTGCCTTACTTTTTGTTCAGCCAACAATGACAAGGTTTACCTTGTGTGTGATGTCCATCATATTTCAGAGATTGCCATACAAAATGTGTTAATGAGATACATCAAATCTTAGAGCTGTAACAAGATTATTCACTTCTGTTTTTTTTTACATGACTGTATGACCAGTGGTGGGAAGTAACGAAGTACAAGTACTTCGTTACTGTACTTAAGTACAATTTCCTTGTATCTGTACTTTACTTAAGTAGATTTAATAATGGATACTTTCTACTTTTACTCCACTACATTTAACAGTAAGTATCTGTACTTTCTACTTCACTACATTTCTATACAGCGTTTCGTTACTCGTTACATCCAAGACGCATTTGGGTTTTTTGATTTGTTCGTTAGTTTGAAAGTATCCAATGGCGAGAGCAGAATCAGTCCGCTGAACCAATCCAAAGCGGGAAATAACCATTAGGCCCTCCCTCAAGAAGAGCAGCACAGTAAGAGGACCTGCATAAAATATCTAAATCTAAACTGTCACAGGGGGTAAACACAAGAAAAACATGCTTTATCTGCAGCATTGCTCATTAAAATGGTACATTACTGATTTATTCAAACTAAATACGATAGGTACACTTAATGACATTATATAAGCCGTTAGCTATTATGGTTGGCAAGTACTTTTACTTTTAATACTTAAGTAGTTTTAAAAGCTTGTACTTTCTTACTTTTACTTAAGTAAAATAATAATGTGGTACTTTGACTTTTACTTGAGTAAATTTTTGTCTGTGTATTTGTACTTTTACTTAAGTACATTGTATGAGTACTTTCTCCACCACTGTGTGTGACCCTGGTTACACACAGCTCTGCAGCTCTTGTGGCTCTGTAGAGGGCTGATGAGGACTCCTTCGTTTGAATGGGGTGTTAGATCTGCAGGGCAGCGTGCCTCCAGGACTGGGAAATCCTGCTGAAGCAGAAGTGACTCACGTATGTGATGGAATGTGTGAGGGGGGGACTTTATGGTGAGCGCTTCTCAAGAAACCCTGTTTGTGCAGTTTCACGTCAATGACCAATAACTTTCCTGCCACACATTTCCTAAAAAAAAAAAATCACACTTTTAGTGAGTCGTCTGAAGTTAGTGCCATCTCATTGTTTCACACATGAGTTAGGGTTATTTTTCATGTTCTAAGTGAAACACTGAGTAGTTAATTATGGGGGTGGGTGTGTTCTCTGTATGGAAGTCACTGGTGGTTTTCCTGAGTAGCACAACATTTGGCCCAGATATTCATATCTAACCGTGTTTATGCAGAACTTTTCAAGTCATATTTACCCTTGTTAAGTACATTTACCTTTCCACCCATATTCACTCATCCACACTCATTCATTCAGCACGTCTTGGGTTATTAGACACCTGGCTCTTGGGAGATCTTAACAACTTAGTTTTTGCTTTGAGTCAATTAATCTGCTATTTCACAGCTCTTTCAAATAAAAAATTGCATTGACTCACACATTAATGTTATGAGATGGACCTACTTCCTGGGCAATCCCTTTTTTTGATACCCTCTTGTAAGTGAACTCTTTGAATAGTTTTTTTCCCCCTCTCACACTATATACGCTCAACACTGAGTAGAGGAAAAGAATAGACTGGAGGTCCCTGACCACAGCATCCTGAATATGTATCCTCTTGGCTTGAAAACAGTAAACCCACAGCAGTCTGAGCCGTTTGGCTGGCTGTGTTTGAGAGAAACAGTCAGAGGTTATGAAGGAAAAGTAGCAATAAAGAAAGTATGCGCACACCTGGTTCCTGAAGTGTTTTAGACAGTAAGTAGTGGTGGTTGGGAGGAGACAGATGTTGGTTCCTATCAGTTTATTGAAAACCACAAAATGTTTCCGCGTTTAAAAGTACTTCCTATATAATCACAGCGTTGCCCACATAAGTACTGCTGCTGCCAAAAGATGTTCACTCAAATAAATCTTAAGTACAATGATTCATTACTGATGAAGAACAACTATTTTGCAGAAATAAAGAAGCTTTTACAAATCTCCATCAAACGATGTTATAACATCAGCAGGATGATGTTAATTCTGCTATCCTACAAATGTAGCTAATATATTATGTATTAAATATTTTACATATGCAATAGTAGCTAATGTAGACTTTTCATTTTGGTTAAGTTATGATCTGTTTGACAGAATTCAACATGAATAAGAAACAATTCCTGATTCAAGAAACAGACAATAATTAAGAATATATATGGGATTAAAAGTGAAAGGAATACACATTAATAAATCCCAAAACTTTGATTTGCTTTATTTAAAGGACATGAATCTATCTTATTCTGTAAATCACCTACAAAATTCATTGACAAAATTGATGTTCTTGGCTGGGCTGCAAAAACTGCCACTTGTCTGCTGATAAAAAATCTGTAAAAAATAATGTTGTTGGTTAATCTTTGTTGCTGAACCGTGTTATTTTTCAGGCAAAGGAAAAATCTGAACGTATGAGCGGTGTGTCCAGGTGTGTATGACAGCTGGGGCAGGCTCAGGCCATTTTCCCTGAAACAGAAGAAATAAGAGAGATGCAAGCAGATCTTGAGGCATTACAGTTGTTTTCATGTCCTTACTTTCAGTCTCAGTGTGTGATCAATAGTTTAGGGAAAATTAAGAGTTACGACCATCACAAATAAAAACAACAAAATTGAGTGTCATGTCATTCCTTCATAATTTTTACCTTTAAAAATAGAAAAGTGCAGTGTGGAAATTAATCTCTAACATTCAAAAAATGTTCTGCACCTCTGTCCATCTACCTAAAACCACAAGGAATTAAACTATAACTTCTTTCTTTCTTTCTGCACAGATGGAAGAATCCACCCAGCGGGACTGCCGTTTTGACTCAGACACATGTGATTGTGAATGTGTGCATAAGCACAGGAACTATTTTTGTGTGGCCGAGCATCCATATGTTAATAAGATGTGTGTCTGTCTGTCTTTGTGTAGAGGACATAATTGTCTGAGCATGTGTTTGTGCCAAGAAGTGGAAGGCACCGTACTTTCCATGTCCCACAAATGAGAGCACACACACAAACACACACTCACGCAACAGAGGAAGAAGTGGAGGAACAAGTAAGACAGACACCACCAAAGAGTTAATCACACAATGGGGATGGAAAACCCCTTTATAAACAAAAATCTTAATACTGATTGATATCTGATTTTAACTTGAAAAGTTTCAAACATTTCATTTAGAAATTTTTAGTTAACAAATGTTTATACCGATCTTCAAGTAATAATTCAATATTGGTAATACTGTGTTTGTCAATACTTTTCTTCCCATTGGACTTCAGTTTTCTCTGTCCGGTGAAGGAAATGAGTACCTTAAGAAATGTATTGTCACTTAAGTGTTACATTTCATGTACTTGAATGCAACTCAACTGTTTGAGGAAAAGGAACATTTTATATTCAAAGCAGCAAGCTCATTTGACTTGGTGATCTCCAAATAAAAGTACCAATTCACATAATTATCAACAGTTTATTCAAAGATATAAAACATAATTTGTACAACTGTATGATAAAGCAATGACAATGTTCTGTTGACAATGTTTTGTCATCAAACAACTCATTCACTTCAATGAAAAAATGTAAAGGCTTTATTTACACAAAAGAAAGGAATTTAAAAGCAACTCAATCTGCATTATTACAATTTTACAGTGTACAAGAAAAAAATATTTAAAAAAGACAGGTTGCTACAGTTGAACTGGGTCATCTGGAGTCAATTCTTTTTTTTCATTTCTTTTGACTCCTGCACAAACAAGCGTTAACAGAAGCGTTTCTGTATAGCATCTGCAGCAACAGCCCAACACAGCGCAGTGTTTCGGGGTACCCACAGTTGATTAATTCCTGTATTTTCAAACAGTCAAGTGAAAAAGTAATAATTTGCTGAAGGGCAATTCCAACATCTGACGCTCAAGATGTGCTTTATTTTGCAGCTGAATGTCTGTCATAACTGTTAAATGCATAATTGGAAAAGCTATTTTCCCATCATATGGTATTAAAAGACACGGGGCTATGTCAGAACTTATTGCTTTATAATATGCTTCCAACTAGACTTTGTGTGTCTCCTATCAACTGGTCTACAGCAGAAGTTTTCCAGGCTTTCCGAAGGTCCTTCGACATTTTTCTTTTTCACTGAGTTTCAGTCCACAACCTGACCATTCTCTGTTGTATGTTGGGTGTACTGATTTTCTTTTGGTTGGCTAGTTGTTCTTCTTGACCATGACCTACAAATGTATCAACTGTAAGAAAAGGCCCCTATCTTAAAAAGCTGTACCCATCTTTCATCTACACATAACAGATAACCAATTTTAAAATGTAATTCCAGGAAGGTTTTTTTTAACCAATTTGATCAAGTAAGCCGTTAATTCGTACCAATTTCTTTGGTTGGATTAGCATAAAACCAAGGCATTATAGTTTTTCAGACACAAAATCTAACTCTTGCCTTTTGTCTAGGTCAATAACAACATGGTGTGCATTATGTCTTTAAAGTATATGAAATGTGGAAGACAGAAGAAGAAACAGAACACATGGGAAATATATATGTAAAAATATATTTTGCAGATTAAAAGTATCTGAAAGGGATGAAAGACTGAGAAGGTGGAGACTACTCCTGATGAGTATTCAAGAGGACATTGTTAAAGATGTGAAACAGAGCGAAAAGGCTGAGCTATGCCAAATGGCTCAAGAAGTGGCCTGAAAATCAGTGGTAACAGGTCTGCTGGAGGGCTGAATCCTCCCCAGAGCCCTGGCCTCAGCACTATTGAAGCTGTGCCGAATTAACTTGTCAGAGAAGGAAAGGCAGCCAACATCCAAAGAAGAGCTTTGAGGTGTCCTTCAAGAAGCCTGGAGAACCATTCCTAAAGACTACTGATAAGGCAGCCTGTCTATGAGGGTCCAGGCTGCGCTGAGGAATAAAGTTGTTCATACCAAATACTGACTTTCAATCTCATTACAAAGGTACAAACTTTTATTTTTGTCATATAATCAATTTTCTTTCATGTTTGCATCCAGTCAATAAATGCTTACATTTCCCTCTTTCCTAATAAGACAAAGACATGAGTGGTGGCTTCAGCCTTTGCACAGTATTGTGTACTTCATCTGCTGGCAGCTGAAAACGATCCAAAATGTGCTTCACAAATCCAATTTACTTTTTCACATGAGTGTAGGTCAAAGACCTTGGATGGCTTTCGAGTTATTCATACGGAGAAGAAAAACAAACAGAAATCGGCAACGCAAAGCAGCTCCAGCAGTCCTGATGCGAGTCAATAAAACTCTGTGCTCTAACGCCTCTCAGATGACAGGCGGGGAGTCTGCACATTACTAGGTTTCCATATCAGTTTCAGAAGGCGTCAAATCATCTTTCGGTTTCCTCCCTGCCATGCTCCTCACTGACACTCTGGCTGTAATACAGTACTTCAAAATGAGGTTGTAGGTTTCACATGGCACAATATCAGAAGTCAACAAGCAGTCATACACTCTCCGTGTCACGGCGGAGGGAGAGCAGAGCGGCTAAATCCTGTTACAGTTTGAGCTGTTAAATGTTCTGACACATTTCTCCAGCAGGAGACACGACGGTGAGCAGACATTAGGAACAGACAGTAGTGTGATGCAGAGAGGTCAAAAGTAAGGAAAACGAATGCAAATTGTCTGTTTCTTCATGGTATGGTATCCAGTAGCCCGTTTAACATCCTTACATTTCATCTTCGAATTGTGTCACATGCTGCGAGATCTGTGTATTCTGGCAAGATTACTTAATTTTGTTCTTTTATGCCAATTTCGTTAAATCCTGATTTCTGTTGAACTTTCTGCAAAAAATGGATAAGTATCAAGGAGGCCCCCACATCTATCATTACCAAGATGTGTTGATTTTTATATTATGTCTGCAGTCTCAAAAGGAAATGAGTAATAAGTATGTTTGCCCACATCTCCCCAGTGTGCTAGTGTCACAATTCATAGATAAATATCATGAGATGACAACTCGTCTGTTGGCTGTTGTTTTCTGTGGGAGAGTTTTCTCCCTCCTCTTAACCATGAATATTAAAAGATGTGAGCCAAACAATGTTTTTCAGTTTTTTTTTTTAAACAAATCAACTTCATGTGTTTATTCTAAGTATTCTGACAGTAACCCCAACCGCAAGCAGCATCAAAGTAAATAAAATTTAAAATCCATCAGAGCGAATTGGATGGGTCTGGATTCTGTGATCTCATAACTCTAGAAAAAGTACCATCCCCCATTCCTGCCCCAACATAACGGCAAGTGGCGACAAGTCCGAAGTGAACGTCATCGCAACGCAAGAACGTCAGGAGACGCCGAACTTGAGTCAACAAGAAGAAGAAAGGTGTAACAGTAGCATCAAACAGTGACACGTCTCCCCGTCAACAAAGTGGAACAAATCTAGCCTTTTTTTGAGAAACCTAAACATTTTTGCATTGTGGACCGATGTAACTATTACAGATTCGGTTGTGAGACTGGATCACTGCGGGAGAAATATTGAAAATGAAGCTTTGCAGTAGAGCAGCAAAGCTTCATTTAAGACATTTAACATTTAGATCTCAATCTGCTTTCTGGTGTTTCCCTAACACCAAAGAAATAAAAGTTTTACGCTAATCAGGCGGAGCCGTGCCCCTCGTTACAGCTGATCTGATTTTTCAATTCATCCAGATCATAAAGTGAAAACTGAACACAATGTCTGTAAACGCCTCTCTTGTACCATCCCAACTAACAGTGAAAACAAAAGTTGTGCACAAAACTCTTTGGTCAGTGTCCACACTGCAAGAATGGACAGAAGCACATTTAGCAAAGCAGAACACATCCAAACGCAGTAATCAGAGGATTAATCATCTCCCACACATTTTCTCTCCCATAAAACTGAACAGTGAATTGAAAAATTGAAAACACTCCTGATAAGGTATGAATGATTATGCAATAAAAAGTACACAGCTGTTCCCGGTGGCTGCAGAAGGAACACTGTGGACCTGAGTTAGAGTGGCAATTTCCCCACTTTAAGGCAACAATATCTTCCACATGAAAATATAGGAGGATGGAGAATATCACATATATGTGACTTCATGCTTCAGCCGCTTCAGATGAATGATACTCAAATAAGAAGCTCATTTGGCTAATGATGTCATCCTGATAAAGACCACAACCTCCAAATAATTAAAGCACACAGCTGATTTCATAACTGGAAGCATCAGCTTCATAATCCTGCATAATTATTGACCACTAGCATTGTTGTGTTAAAAACTTTAAATTAACATAATTAAATAAACTCAATCCATCCACGTAAAGAAAATAAGTAAAAATAAAAGGCATTCCATTCTTTTTGTTATATCTGAATAATAACCACTTTCATAAGAACAGAAAGTTTAAATGTTTGGGGGAAATATATTTTTTTGCACGTTTCTGGTGAGATAGTTACAAACCAGTCAGTGAACAAATCCTCTTTGAGTCGCATTAGTCATGTTTGGTTGCTTTCCAGAGAGCTCTCGGAGTGTTTAATGACCTGGCAGTGAGGAAAACTTGGCCAGGTCTGAATCACTGTGCTAATAAACTGAGAACATGACCTTGTCAACAAACCAAAACTTGCCTCCTACTTTCATTCAGGCTTCTAATAGTAAAACTAGAAGCTGGAAGACACTATTATTTGATCAGTCACAGTATAACAATGGAGATATTTAAAGATACATATTAATGACACTATTTTCTGGTTAAAACCAGCAGCTATCGTGATTTGATTGTTCATCAAAGTCTCTTTGTTAATTGGGCAACTCAGTAACAGTTTTCTCAGAATGTATTATTGCATGAACAAGTGGAGTAATGAGATCCACCTTTTGGTTATGAATGTGCAAAATCTTTCCTTTAAGGCTGGATATTGATTTTTTTTTACCATGTAACTATATGAGCAATTAATTTGCTGGTAATGCCAAATACTGCTATTTTAAAGCGTGCAAAGTGAAGATCATAACCACTTTGTTAAAAAAAAAATTCTTTTTAACACCATGTAGCTACAGATTTTGGGATCTTCTAGTTTTAAACACAATAAAAAAGAAAACTAGGGAAAATATGTTCCTTGGATCTATTTAAAATACATGTCAAGTAATGAGAGTTATTTAAATGGCAGGAATGCCGTGGGGGGGGGTATTGTCACTGGTAAACCACCTTTGAAATTTTGTGATTTTTTTCATTGGAAAAAGTGATCCTCTTTAACGATTTCTCAAGTCAACAAGTTTTTCAACCATCAGTAAAATGAACATCATGCAGCTAGTATGGCTAAAAATGCTGGTCTGCAGTCGATGTGCATCAACCTACAACGAAGGCTTACATGCAATTCATAGTGGCAAAATGAGACATGTTGCAAAAATTTGGAAGCACAGTGTGACATAATATTGAATAGTAATGGATACATTGCTCCAGTGGGTTCCCACAAAGTTCCCGAGTTGGATGGAAAACAATGGATGCGTTCTGAAAGCATCAGAGGCACAAAATAAAAGGACATGTTAAAGACTGGACCCATGTGCTTTAACAACCCGGGGTCCGAGGAGTTGATTAGACGGAATGCTCAAACTCGCAAAATATGGCACAAAAAGCCTTGAAGGACGCTAAGAAGCTAAATTAGACAAATGCATTGGAAAGGAGTGCAAAATCTTGCCTCTTTGGTAGCACGACGGAAATACAGTGGTGGAAAAAAACAAACATCCAAGCATTTTAGAGTTCCTTCCAAAAACAAAGAGTCCAAAACTGGGAGGAAACAAGCTAAAGATGTGGTCCCCCCATACACTCACACACACATACACCCACACCCTCCACCTTCTAAAAAACACACAAACAAACAAACAAAGAAACAAAAAGACTCAGGACAAACATATTCGAGGAAAATGCTACGTCTGCTGGGTTTCCCAAAGGCTAAACGTGAGAGTGGTCCAGGCTGTTGGTACTGCCCTGTGAGTACATGATGCGTCCCATCACGATGACTAGCAGGCCCACACACAAAATGGCGATGGGCCCCGGGCGGATGTGGTGCAGGAGGTTGAAAGGGAGCCCGTCTTGCCTTTGTCTGACTGCCCTCTGAAAGATAAAGCGCACAGAAAAGAGAGGATGTTACATTATTCAGGACCAGCTCTGACATTGCATTGCATCAAAAATGTGCTTGGACAAAATACTTCTCCCAAGGTCTTTGACTGAGCCAGCTCACTGCACAGCCTGTGTAAAGCTTTCAAATTGGACTTAACTTCATTTGGAGAACCTTTCAGAGAGAGGAAGAAAAAGGCAAGTGTGTTGTACAGAAGACTTTTAAGTAATCAGATCAGTCTTCACTCTTTTTGACAGACACCTAAACCCACATGCTAACAGGCTGGTTCGGGAAAAACCTTATTGGCCAGTTATATGACAACAGCAGATTTCACAGCGTATCGTTTGTTTTCCTAACAGTAACAGTAGGCTGATCGTATCAGCTCAGGGAACACTGACCGGACTGAAAAGACCTGGGTTGGAATGAACGATTTGCATCAGGGCTTGCATGTTGTCCGTTAACAAAATGTTCTGAGTGTGTGGTGACATACATCAAATGTTCACATCAACAACCTGGGATTTCTTGAAGTTTGAGAATCAAAGGGACACACGCGCTGTATGTTTACATCCACAGGAAGCAGGTAAGTATAGATTTCAACATCCTGCCGCAGCTCTCTTTTTACTCTCTCCGTTGTCAGGTGTGAGTGCATGTCTAAACACACGTATGTGTCTTTTGTACAGTATACTCGTACTTTCTTACAGTTTGGGTTGGTCTTAAGGCTTTTGATTATTCAAACATGTTTATGTTCTAGTCTTTTTAGGCAATATTTCATCTTATATTTCATCATATAGATTGGATAAATAGCATGACAGCGCACATCTGTTTCTTTAAAAGTATAAAGAAAATCAAATATTCCCATTCACATTTCCCTTTTTATGTCATGATGTCAACAAGGAGCAATGTGGGTTATATCTAGCTCCAGTTTCAGATTGGAAAAAAAAAAAACATTCCAAAAGAAACCGAAATCCTTTACAGCAGATATTGGATTGTATGTATACTGATATGACAGCTGCTGCGCTCCGTTCACTGTAAGACATATACGACACACCCTTTTAACTGTAGCGGTACACTTAAGCCACAAACGTCCTGCTTGTCCGTCTGCTGCATTCCTGAAAGCGCTGCTCACGTCACAGCTATGCCGTTACTTTCTGCTGCCGCTGGCAGCGGTTCAAAAGACACACTCGTAATGTCCCACAATGCCGAGCAGAAAGCCGCGTTTGCTCAAGGAGAGCAACAGTGTTAGAGCATGTCTGCTAACCCCATTGTGATGAATGACAATGTGTGGTTATGGGCATCAATTTTTCATCTGAGATGATTAACTGAAATGTTGTAGTAATTTATTAAACATTACTACATATTAATTGTCAGGGAAACAGCACATGCTTTATTTGCTCTGGCAGAATACATTTGATCCCAATGAAACATACGTCCAGCTAATCACAACAGTTTATTTGTTTTTGTGGGTGGATATAATATAGAAGAGGCTGAAGAGCCCAACTGGAACGTTCTGCTCAGTGCCACATGACCCAATTTGTTGTTCCGATTCTGTAGAGGTCCATCAAACTCCCACAAACGGGTCCACAGACTGAGGGGCTTCAGACTAATTTCCTATTTGCTGAGCTTAAAAACTAATGTTTTTGTTTCTTTGTGAAGCGTTGTGGTCTAGTTTGCCTCGAGTATAACTACTTCCTCCAATGAATTATATGTAAAATTCATGCTCACCCACCGCTTAAGTTGCTTAAGTTTCTTAAGTTTCTTGTTTTTTCGCTTTCTAAGTTTTTACCATTTACAGCAACAGTTTAAAATGGGCTGTAATGAGTTGAGAGGACCTGCAGCACCGTTACAACAATTTATGGTTATAAACGTTGATCCTGAGCAAAAGTTTACTTCAGATTTGATTTGCTGGTGAAAACAATTTGCCTGTAATGATTTACATTGAAGCAGAGAGCAGGCACTCGCCTGGCATTATCCAACAACGGCTCAACTGAATTCAGTTTAAAACGCATTAGTTAATTAGCAAGAGTCGTTATTAAAGGCTGCAAATCAAAGTATATGTTTCGATAGATTCACAAACAATGTGAGCGTGGAGAGTGCCTCAGTGGGACTCTTCTGTCATCACATCAAACTTCCCTCAAATTTGATAAAGGACTGCTGACTGGAAGTGTATTTGAACAGGAGGGAGGCCAGTCCCCGAGCCAGAGTAAATGAAACGTAAGCTCCCAGAACCATTTGGTTCCAAAACTAAAATGAGACCAGCCCTGGCATTGAATGATTTCCTCCACGTCGGCATTCACCATTATTTGCTTAGTTAAAAACAAGAGACTTATAACCTACTCAACCAGCACAGTCTTCAGCATTTTCACCAGTCGTAAATGTCTGTTTAGTCTTTTTATGCTTCTACAACCTCTCCACGGTCATCCAGACACACTTGGCTGACTTTCCACTGTAACAGGTGTTTTCTTTTCGGCTCTCTATCCCTGCAGTTGACAGATCTGGGTGTTGGCCTCAGTCCATCGCTCCAGCAGCAGCAACTTCTCCACAACAAGAGAGCTGCCTTGTTAATAGAGGGAAAAAAAATTCCTCTTGATGGGCGCTCACCAGGAAGATTGGCCACAAACACCCTCCATAAACAATAAGGTTCCTGTTGCTGATGAAGGGGGATCTCCACAAACCAAAGCATCTGGTGACTTTAGTTTTACCAGCAGACACTTATAATTAGCAGAAACAGTTCAGCTCCTACAACTAAAACTACATTTTGGGCTAATTTTGCAAACTTGTTGAAGTTAATACACAATGATGTTTTTAAATTCTATTTTAGGAGTAAAATAGGTTTTCCATGCCTTGGCAAGCTTGTGTTGGCTCGGGCTGAGACGGCATTGCAGCTTTAAGGATGAATGCTTTAAAAACTCAGCCCCTTTGGGTGCTTGCAAAGTATTAACAAAAACTGAGTTGTAGGCACGAGAATATGTTTTTTAGCTGAAAGATGGGATTCCTGTTATAGCACTCAGGTGGTCTGCACAACACCATACAGACAGCAACAAGCACAGGATAAGCCACCTGCCCAAGGCAACCTGAAAAACAATATCTCTGTGGATGAGAATGAGAATGGTATATCAAAGTCATGTGGTTTGATTCAGAAGGTGAGCCAGAAACCACAGAGAGCCCAAATTCCAGGAGAGGAAGTCAGTCAGAGGAAGAGTACTTAACGCTATAATGCCCCACTACTTATAAGTTATCTTCTGAGTCATAGCAAGTAAAAAGAAGAGGCCACAGAGCTGAACCAGTTAGACAAGTGTAATCTTGCCAACCCTTATAAAGGGATCCTCTATTTTGTAGTGGTGAATACTTTGTTGGCTTTGTTCAGGGCTGTCTCATGAGTGTCTGACTGAGCATCTATGATTAAGTATTTCAATGCTGCTGCCAGTAGACTCTTCATCCAAAACAGTCTTTTGGGCAAAAGTGGATGTCTGATGCGTTCAGAGATTTTGCACATTATGAAGGAACAAAACACTAAATTAAAAAATATTTCTCAGGGGTATGGTTCTATCCTTCCAAAGATGTTCTATAATATAACAAAACAAATGCAAAAGGAAAGTTTAGGTGCTGGTTAAGAGAGGCCAACATCTTCCTGAGATCCCTGGTAATGGTTTTTCCACTAATTTGCATGTCCACGAGGGCTGGATGTGAAAGAAGTCAAAGGTTCAGTAATAAACCACTGAGAGACTGAGGATTTATTTTGACCATGTTGAAGATATGGAGTCAAACTCATGAAAAGAAAGAAAAAAACCTGGATAACCTTCCTGCATTATTTTGTTGTCTAGACCTAATGTTACTCTGGTATGTGATTTAGGTAAAGTAACAAGGGGAAACTTGATCATTACCGTGTTTTTATGAAACTTTGACAGGAACATTAACAGCGTTTGTTGTGATAAAGCTGAAAGCAAAGCACAGTTCATCTAACTTTGTCTTTATAAGTACGGCCATATTGCAGGTGTAGTCACAGCAGGGGGGGGTTTCAAACCTGTGCCAAAACTATTTTTAAAGGGGAAACATCTTTCTACACCGACGTCTGAATGATGTTCAGAGAGGATGAGACTGAGAGGAGCTAAGTGTGCTGCAGACAGAGCCAATGGGAGAGGATTGTAAACACCGGGGCTGCACAGCTGCACAACAGTGTAATGACACCACAGCTAAAATACTCAAGTGATATTTTCAACACTGTGAAAAAAAAGTCGGCAAACAAATACTAAAACCACTATATCTGAGTGTTCAGAGATGAACTGTTACATCGTTTTACCAATATTTTGACCAGTATTCATGGTTTAAAAGTGTGTCTCAGTTTATCACAATCAATATTCCCCAATATGACTTCAGTTCCATTTATGATTTATGAATATAGTAGAAAATATTAATTTGACTTTGAAAATCCGGACAAAGTTTAAAAACATATGGAGAAAAAGAATTGACATAATTGCCACATAATTATCAGTTTTATTCTTGATATTTTAAGACATATGACACAGAGCTTTTGAGGCATTCTTAGCCCACCTAGCTCTTAAGATAGTTGTGTTGATGAACCACAAAGCAAACCAAAGGCCAAAGGTCAAAACCAACTTCACCCCAAAGGAAAAAGAAACTTTATTATTGGCTGAAAAGAAAAAAAATCTGCGCAAGCTTCCACAAGGCACATCTGGGGGAGCCCTTTTCATTTCTGACCGGCGATTCGATGCTTATCCTTTGTTCCAGAGATGTATCCTACAGTAATCTCTGCCCTAAAGACTTTCAAACACTCAGTCAACATTTGAGGAGACACGGTTAAGTTCCTGTGAAGAGAGACTCAGTGCTGTGACTGATTTCTCTGCAGCCTTAACTTGTTGTGCTTGGAAAGAAGCGTCGAGCAAACCCTTCACATGCTGATTTTTTTTGGCATTTTGGTTTCATTTTCAAAAGCTGAATGTCTGCCATCGTCATACATCAACACTCGTGTCAGTCTAAAAGCTCATGCAAACACCCCTTGATGCAACCCTCTTTTTCATTTGGGAGTACATAAACATCAAATCTGGCATCAGAGTTTCTTCTTTGTTTTCAATAGAAAGTTGAACTTGATTTAGGTTTGGATAACTTTCGTAAAAGTAAGAGCAGCAGTTTTCCTTCAGTGATTTATTATCTCAGGTTACACCATTTCTGGCCTTTGGAGATGCAATTATACTTTTCTGTTTTGGAAACACTGGCAATGTTGTTATTAACGTCAATTTACTTGCAGAAGTGTTAATAATATTACACATTATGGATCTCTTTTGCCTGGAAGGTGCTTTGGATGACAGATATAAGATTTGTGGTTTTGGAAATGAGCTTACTCCACACTTAACCAACCACATAGTTGATTTGAAACACAAAATAACCCCAATGGCAGTTGTGCATGCTTTTTGTCTTTGCTATTTTGCATATGGTCTGATAACTTGATAAATTAGGACCCTAAATAACCTATTCATATAGCCCTTCAGAAATAAGTAAAACTCTACATTTGAGAAAGTTTTACATAACGTATTTATCATCTTTTTTTAATGTTTCATGTTAAGTTCTCGTGACATCAGATTTATTTTAATATTCACCTAGGTGTCCTTGGGTCAAACTGACGTCGACCAAATGTCCACCTCATCCTCCATTCTGCTTTGTTACTAAGGACCAAACCATGCTAGCAAATAATCTTGTGAAAAAGAACAGATAAATGGATTAACTATTTTAAAATGTGTTTTTTTCTAATCTGCTTCAAATGTTTTTATGATTCAGATTATTTTAGTGACTATTTGAAAAACTAACACTTTGCCTCCTTGTTGAGTACCATATGACAATATTGTACGTTTTCCAGATAGAGCAAGTTCCAAAAGGATGTTTGACTTGGTTTAGGACAGCAATTAGATATATGAGAGAGGAAATGATGGCCCCAAATAAAAACAACAAATAAACTTAATTTTTATGGTGTATTTAATCAGAATACAAATATTAATGTCAGGGAATCTGGGAACACAAAAAAGAAAATCATCTATGATTCACCACATTGAGAAAATAAAGCTGCTGAGTTATCTGGATGACTGGTCATATTTCACAGTCAGGATATGGGTTTAGGTTTCCACTGCAACTACAAACAGATGTTCACTTCAGCTGAGAATCTGTAGGCTGAGAGTGGAGGATACGAAGCCAAAACCTGCTGCACCAAATAGCTCAAGGGATTACAGAAAAGTAATACATGTGCACACGCGGAAAAACAATGCTAATCCTCTAATAGTTTCCCCAATTGAACTTCTACCTCGAACAACCTCCTCCATCACCTGAGAATACAAAACTAGCTACCACAAATCATTTCTCTGCTGTCACTGCAAGCTTTCAGCAACTAATCCAAACAGCAGACACAAAAACACATGCAGCCACCACAACGTGCTGCACACAGTTAAAAAATAGAAGCAAAAAACAGACAAATGCTTTCATTATTGTTGGTGTGATCTAAGGGGAGAAACAACACGATAAACTTGCCATCCTTAGAACCAAGCAAGGCAAAGAACCAATCAGTTTACAAAAAAAACTAAACCTTATAATCCACCCCAATGTTAATTCAGTGAAGACATGAAATCATCAGTAAAATCACACAAACTACAACAAAAGATTAACACCGTTGTTGTAAATCATCTTGTAAAATGAATGTAAACATCAGGGAAAAATACTGAATTAATCATCTGACGACATCACAGGATAAAATCTTTCTTCTTGCACTGCCACTTAATGGCATAGTCCATTTCATTATCCTGCCTATAATTAAAATCCTGGAAAAGGGAAAATCTTTTCTATATCAAGAGCAATATGTTTAAAGCTAAAGTCAATGCAATGCTCCAACATGTAGATGATTGGCAGATTGGGTCAAAGCCAAATCTAACATAATGAGGTCACTGCTCATGATTGAGTATGGATACAAATGAAAAAAAACATCTGCACACAGTTACCAAACTGATCATTCTCTAACAATCTGAAAGAAAAGCATAATCTCCTCTGCAGTGAGTTTTGAGTCTCTAGCCTTGCCTTCTTGCTCTTCTTCTTGTCTGACTCTTCACAGTGGAAACATTGAGTCAGCCCGTTCCAAAAAGCTCATGTGATTTTATTTGGTTACCACAACTTACTAGGCTGCCTCTCAAAAATAGCTCTCAAAACAAGGCTGCACTTACATGCACACACAGACACCACACAAACTGGCTCAGGCTTTGTTAAATGATTCTCTGTGTTTCTCTCTCTGGAAGTGCTACCATGCAAAACTGCCCAAGCTCAAAACTTTACACTTATTCAATATTTTTCAGTGCTTTACTTTAAGCAGTTTTTAACAAACAGAAACACACACACACAGAAATGCTTCCTCAATCAATTCCTTGAGCATTGCAGCACATTTGGTTTTTTACAAAATCCTGCAAAAAAACCCCACAAAAAAACAAAAAAGTGTGCGCGGGTGACAGATACATGTGCTGCGGTGGCTGTCTTTCCACTGCAAAACTCTGGGCATGAAAAACTGTGACACAGAACTTTGTGTTTCCTCAGCAGAGTCATCCAGCAGACTCAAAAAGTAACACTGTAATTTTGACTGTGACTTCAATCCTGAGTGCACCAAAACAGTGTCGGTTGTGAATGTGGTGAAGGACACTAACAAAATGGAGGGAACCAGTTTTCTTTTGTCGTGTCCCTTTTGGTCGGATTTCCCGTTTGCTCTGTTGAGTGATGCTCAAAACTGAAGCTCTGGATCTGGATATTTAATCAACCACCACTTACTTGTACTTTACAGACCCTGAACCAGGAATAGGGCTAACAAAGGCAGGCAGAGCTGCAAAAGTCCAGTAGTTCCTACAGTGGAAAACCTCCAATAACCCATCTACACTGGTTCATGGTCATGTTTTACACCTTCCCTACATCACAGTATTTATGCAGTTCCTTGTTGGTAATCATGTGACCTAATGCTTCCAGTATCCCATCTGAGACCTTTGAACATGAGTCTGCTCACCGGACACCACACCTGCCTGCTGATCCTTTGGAAGAAAAGTCCTTGGCAGCTCCCTGCTGCAAACCATCTCCTCACTTTATACGTCACATCACACGCACATTTAGTAAATGCAACTATTTCTTTTCTCTTGAGCCATTTGTCTCCACAGAATATTGTGTAAAGGGAATTTGGGGCTGAAATAAAGGTGCGACATCAACAAGTAACTGATAATTAGTCTCTATTTGTCCCTTTAAGAGAATATGAAAAGTGTTTTGTTTTTTTAATATTCATAATCTATTACCATGTCATAAGTCACAATTCTCCAATGTAAAACATTTCAGATACTGCATGGGTCAAATATGAAACATATGGCATTACAGAAATAATCAAACACAAGCACAAAAACAAACCCTTCGGTTAGCTGTTAGCAGTTCACAAATTAGTTGTTATTTCAGCCAATCAAATCTTTTGACAGTTGAACGAGGGTTAAAACACCATCCTTGTCCAACTATTTGTCTTTCAACCCACTCAAACAGCCGGCCTGTGACAGTCAGCTAGTCTACGATTTTCCTGAGGGGTTATTTCTGTCTACGGGACAAAAGGGTTTACGTCCTACTGAAAGATGACAGTGTGTGCTGCAGTTTGCGTGTTCATGTGTGCGTTTGTGCAGGATAATTAGACCCTGTGCCTCGCTCCCTGAGAGTTCTTTAACCACAGGTTTGAGGCATAATGAAACTACACTGTCATGGACACTGAACTGTCACACCACAAACACGCACACACAGATGTGCGTGAACACTTTACTGAGCACCTTCACAGATGTTTGAAAACAAACACACACAATCATACGCACACTGCGTCAATGTTTAACTGAGTCAGAGATATGGAGGGAAGAAGGCTGGATTATAACAGGGCAGATACAGAAACTGGCTGGGAGGACTAATAAAAACAGGCAATTACTCATTAGGTAAAACCCAGCTCACCCGTTCACCTGTGGCATAATCAATCACCAGATTTGGTCGAAGTGTGTCACGCGATTTTGGCACGACGGCCATGTGAAGCCTGTTTTGTTGTGTAGGAGTATTCTAAGATAATGGGAGTCTTTTTAAGGCTTCTACGGCCTGAGGGGGTACAGCTCTGCCTCATGCAGCCATGCCTCAAAGCCTTCGGGCGATGAACTTGAACTAAGCTCTTCTGTCAACACACGCCGACATGCTGTCAGCTCAGTGTTCAACGGTGGAGCAACAAAGGGTTAGTGATAGTGAGACAATGTGTCAGATGTTGTGGATCACCGCCGTGAAGCATACCGTAGTCTGATAAAGCAGACAAACAAAAAGAAGAAAAAAGAAATCACAGATGACCTGCTCTCTCCAGTTATCCTTGTCCATTAAAGTATCCCATTTGGTTATCTCTGCCATACACGGTGGCGATCTAGTTTAGTTTTTGCTTTTCACACAAATATACACAATTTCAGCGAGCATGTGAAGTAAGTGACATTAACAAACACAATTAACCGGTGATCGTGCAAAGGTACATGGTATTAAAACAGCTGATGCAATCCCATGTTTTGTGCCTATCATGCTGGCATTGCTAAATGTAGCATCAACGTTTGGTGAAGCAATTTCAACAAAACTGATGCAACTAGCAGCCACTTCACTGATCAGTAGAAGTGAGTGATAACACTATTAAAGCCACGGCAACAGACTTTAATAGGTGAGTGCAGGAAAAACAGAAGGCAAGATGTTCCAAAAAGACATTGAACTGAGCAGATCACCCGAAAATTTAGGACACAATAATTTGAGAAATTGCAGTACCGATTGCAGAAGCTGCACAGCACGCCTCAACCAGCACAGATTCACTCTTCTGGTCTGAGGCTGCTGGATCTGGAAACGATTCACGTAATGTTGCGCGGCCTGATTGATTCAACTCAACTGAATAATGACAATGTTTCTCTAACATTTCCACAATCTGGGTCAACATAGCTGCTGTAATGCTTCAATGGGTACACGTCAGAAACTCACACATTTCTGGGATTCTCAAGAAAACCTCAGAGATTCTCCTCAAAAGGAGAAAATCCTGGCTCTTACATTGAGTGAGGACGTGCTAACCGGTGGTAGAGTGATCTTTGTGGTGGTAGTAGGCCTTGATCAGGTCTGCAGGCACACCAAATGTACATAAGTGTCAAACAATACTATTGACACTAGATATACATAGGGAAAACTAATAAAAGTGGTCCAATCAGAGTTAGCGCAATGGTTTTTACAAGAGGCTTCATTCATTGTAGTACATCTGAATTTGAGAGAGTCTTCCTTTCTCTTTGAACTCTATGTACTTTGCGTTAATTCAATGACAATATCTGCTAAGTAAAAGAAAAATTAAAATGTCTTGCTGATGTGCATCTGAAATGATGTGTAACGATGAATGTGAATCTGCCCACTGTGCAACACCTGACCAGAGAAGAAGGAACATGCATCCATGTTCCTCTTTTTCTCTGCCTCCTCATTGTTCTACAGCAAGAACAGACACACAGATGCACACATTCTGGACTATTCTGAAACCAGCTTCAGAGATGGTTAGAAACACACTCACACACTCACTTCTGTTTCTCCTTACGTTAGTTTGTGTGCGTGTGTGTGACGAGGCGTTGAGTCACAGCCTCAGTCACTCTCACGTTGATCTGCCCACTGTATTTCTCAACCAATGGCGTTACAGCAGAGAAACACGGACTCACATGATCACTATCACGTAGTGAATCCCAGCTCAGGGGGAAACTTTCTTATATTAAGCAACACCCAGTGCATTGGCACCCAAATGTTTCCGATTCCAGAGCACTGGGTGGTGATGCTGTCATATGCTGCTGTTGTTTCCCTACTGTTGCCATAGACACATCTTAGAAAAAGTCTCAAGGATCACTTAAGTTTGATATCAAGTCGAAACCATTTTCTACCTGAACAGGTAGAGTCATGTTATCCGAGATGATTCAGCATTTGTCATGGACACGAGTAGTAAAAGCAGCATAGTAAAAAAATCTTAGATAACCCCAGTGCTATAATGCTAACATATTTAAACTATATAAACTTTTCATATTGTGGATGAGAACACGCATGGACAGGATTACCGAGTTCGGCTGGTGTCACACATTATATGATACGTCTGTCATGTATGTGGCAAAAGCCAATATGTTTAATCTGCTGTAATGCAAAATAATACAGACATAAAGGGTAACCTCTCCTCTAATTTGCAACTCATTATAACCCAAAGCAATAAACAGAGCAGGAAAAAAAGACCTTTCTGATGCAAACTGCTGAGAAGCCGACTGGTAGATTTATAGCTGTCAAGCTTTAGGCTCTGAGGAAGCGTTCTCGGTTGTTCACTTGGATATTACTGTCATGCGTTTTTCTTCACTTGCATTTCCAACCCACTCCTCCGCTGTGATTAAAGGGAAGGCGAGAATCTCCGACTTTCTTCCCTCTTCCTTTCCGCACTCCCAAAGCTCAACGCAGTGTCTTGATAGTAAATAAAATCCCAATGATGCAACAGGCAGAAATGTTGCCAAGGAAACAGAAGCCAAGAGAAAATGAAGTCTTATTGTCGCTACTCAACTTTATAGCGGCACGCTGCAGAGGATTTATAATCCTTGTGATAATGTAATCATCTCCTCAGTTTAAGCAATAGTCAAGCTACTACATCATTAATAAAATGCTACCAAAAGACAAAAAGTTGATTATTCCACCATTAGGAGAAAATTTGGGAATACATTTGTCGTCCAAATGCAGAAGGGAAAAATGTGTTAAACATTTACTGCAGGTGACACAGCAGTAAACTGAGGAGGCTGTATAGAGTTTGCTCTCAGCACCGTTACGTTCATTACTATCTTGTTTTGCCAGCCAAAAGGGAAGCAGCTTAAAGCTCCCACTCAGTAAAAGAGCTTCTCTGGGTGTCTTCACATTTAGGGACCCAATTTGTGGGACTATGTTTGTTTTTATTCCAATAACTGGAAACTAGCTTGATAGAAACAAATGCTCCTCCGCGCACAGCAAGTTCATCTCATGCTTTTGCTCGGCTGAAGAACACAAGGATCAGCAAAACATTTGCGAAGCCTTGTGTTCTTCAGTGGTTGTTTACATGTTTCTGCTGTGTTTAACCCAAAATCCATTCTGTGAAATCTGGATTTTCCGCAGCTTCAGGCAGTCTGTTTAGTTTTTTTCTGATCAAAAGTTACCAGGTTTTCCTCACCCCAAGTGAAACGGATATTACCACCTGGCCTCTGGCTATCTCAGATCACCCACCATGACATTTTAAAAGACATTTCCGTTTTTCAGTGAGTAGCGCTGTTAAACTCACCAGTACGCAACTTCAAAGTCATTTGTAAAATTAAACTGAGCCTAAGTGCAACTTCAGAGCAGTCTGACCAACAGCAAAGCTTCTAGAAAAGCAAACTGATATGTTACCCCATTTAGAAAAGACAGCGTGCAGCAGCACTCTGAGCAAAATCTCCCACCATGTTTGCGTGGATGGTTCCTGTGAGATCCATTCTCTCACACAAATGCACACATGTATGTTATCACTAACCCTTTGCATTAGAAGTTGGTTGTAGTCGTCCCCAATTGCCCGGAGTTGTTGTCCAAATGCGATGGGCATGGCCTCTGCCATGGGCATGACCTCCGCTGCTATGCGCCTTCTACGACGGCATAAACGCCGCACTCCTGCAGAAAAAGAAAAAACAAAAACACACAAATAATCAGAGAAGCACACAACGATATACAGCGGAAAACAGAAATAATCGCATTCAAGAGGACACTATTTTCAGGAGAAAGGTGTGTCACTTCTAACATTTACCTGCATTTCACATTCTGTTTTTTATCTATATTTGACATATTTCAAACTGTTAGCCCATCTGCTTGATTTAGATGAAGAACATCATTTTCAGTAAATAACAACAAAGGAGAGTAAAAAAAGAGAAAAGAAAAAAAGCGAGTGGTACTCAGACTGCAGGTGTTTTCTGAGTGTCAGAAAAGAGACATTTTTTATGACCCAGTTTAGCTTATTTGAACTTAGAACAGATGCACGTATAAATACCAAAAACAAAGCAACGTGCTTATGTTTTCCTGTGCTAAACAGAAACTAATTTTTCACCAAGCATGAATAATGGAGCATAAACAGAAGCAGTGGAGTCACAGCATCATATATTGTTGACCAAGCGCACATGTTTGTGCGTTTTTGTGGTTCATCTATGACTATATTTTCAGTCTGAACTACAGTATGACTATGAAAGGCTCTGACCTGTTACCGATCTCCGCTTATGACTCATGTGCGCCGTTCTGAAACCCAGACTTAATATTTCTCACATCCTTCAATATTGAAGAGATCCATTCAGCAGTCGGTCCATCGTGTTGTTGCCTACGCCGAGTGTGTGTGCGCGTCATGAGAGCGCTTCAAAACCAAAAACACAGCGCGCTGCCACCATGATCCACAAGTCAAAAATATATAGAATTCCCCTCCATTTCTATCCTAACTTGCCAGAAGGCGCAAGTCAGGCTCAGATTGACACGACAATCTAACTCATTCTCACAGAGAGAAACAGTGAATACAGCAGCTTTGCATCAATGTTGATGTGTAACCGACTGCATTTGGATCCTTTGTCAAACAGCACATCTGTAGTAACTGAAGGAAGGAAGAGAAATAAATACCTCATAATTATATTAGTCAGTTTTCATTAAATCCAGCAGACGCATGTGTTTCTGCCCGATAGCACTGAGATTGGTGAAGAACTGCCCCCCCATGGTTTGTTATTGCTTCCAGGCGTGCAGTGACAGAGCATGTGGGGATGGTGGCATGCCGCCCTGTGCCGCCAGAATAAAGAACACGCGTCTAAACTGAAGCCAGACTCAAGTTTATTTCTTAGACCAACACAACAGGCAAGATCCATCAGTGTAACACATACCGAGACCTACCTGCCTGAGGAAGTGATGTCATCCTGAGCAACAAGAAGAGGATAAACTGATCTCCCTTACTCTATCTCCCTCTCAGTCACAAACAGGGAAGCAGCATGATAGCTGAGTTTGATTTTTTTGTTTTGACAACAACACACAGCATGTATGCTTGTTGTTTTTTTTATTTCTGGTTTTATCTCTACTCCATCTGGATTTGTGGCAGCGCTGCTTGGGATGCGTTCTGTCTGCATCTCACAATGGAGCTCCAGAGCTATTTTGACTGCTTAACACAGGCACTTAATGAAGACACGTACACACATGCAGGCTGATTGTCATCTGGTCTGTCTGGTTGCAGTGAAAGAGAAGAGACACGAGGCAATCAGTGAGGCTAATCACAGCCATTATAAAAAGCACAGCCCTTGCTACAGCGATTACCAAATGCAATGGTTTTTGCAAAGTTTGGGTTCAGCCTGCAGGCATTATGCTGTTTCTTTTTAAACTTACAAAACACCACTATCTTCCAAAGAGGAAAACAAGTCGCACACATAAGTTGCTGAATAATGATGGAGACATTTTCTGTTTAGAAAAATCTGCAAAATCACGACAAAGTGGACAAACTCCGCACAAACACTATGGGATGATTTACTTTGTTGGTTGTGTTCTTTTTTTATTATTTCTTTTTTTAAACGGGCCATATTCAAGCCTCACGGCAGAATTTAGTTTGTTACCAAGCAACAGGACAGGCAAGTTAAGCTAAAAGCATCCCAGTTCAAAGCTTGAGTCTTCTTTTCTAAGTTGTGCGTATGAACAAACAAAGCACCATTTTAGATCGCTGTAGCTGGGGGTGACAGGCTTGCGTGCCTTCATTTGTTTTTGTATTAAATAAACAGCTGAAATAGAAACAGGATCCAGGCTGTGATTACTCATGAAACTTGAATAAACTCCCGGGTAGCTTTGTCAATTTAACACCATAGCTTAGACGTCTTGATTTTCTGCACCAAGGAATGATCTGAATTGTGAAGGGATCCTTTATTTGTTTGTCCTCCTGTGCGTTTGTTGACATGCTTCCTGTCACAAGTGGACACTGTAATTCCGGATGGAAACACAACTGGGACAGACGGTTGATTGTAAAACGGCGATCGGACTACATTTGGGTGTAATCTGACCACATTTTTGAGCACTGTGCCACATTTAAGGACCACATGCTTTGATGGCCCTGCATCAAAGTGCAGGTGACAGGATTTTTACCAGGACATTTTGTCTGTAAAATAGAGAAAAGGTTGTCATGCACTACAATGTGCACACAGTCTTTAGGGGGCATGAAAAATAAGTTTTATCTGAAAACTGTTTTTCAGGTTTTCTTGGTTTAGTCAGCAGTCCTTTATATCTATGACTTGAAGCTATTTCTTTTTTTTCTTATTATATCTGTTACATAATAAGGCCTCGGGAAAGGTTTTTCTTAAATCAGCTTACGAAATGTTTTAGGTAAATCTTGCATGGGGAAAAGTTTCACACGACAGGACTGCCCAGGAGACTGAATGCAATCTGGGACTCGGCAGAAAATGTGTGGCTTTTGTGACTGAAATCCCGTAGAAATGCCATGAAGTTAATTTTGTCTGATGACATATAGGGCCAACAATACTGGGCATGAAATGTCATTCTTGACATCTGGGAACCAATATCTCCTGAATTAATCTCAACACTTTTCAATTTTTTTTTTTTTTTTTTAATGTCGAGACACTTGTAGAGTTACATAAAGCTCTGAAAAGGTAAAGCAGAACATCTCGGGTGAGTATGAAAATACCCTAAGATGAAAAGCTGATGAGAAAAGTGGAGGAGTGGACTCTCACTGCTTCCACTTCCTTTGACACGTCAGCTACAATTTCTACCACTTTCATCTTCTTGCAATTTAACTGCTTTCATGTGAAATTGTCACAAAATTCTGAAGTGATATTACTTGAACTGTTTCAGCTGGGCCTTCATTTTGATAAATGAACTAATCTGAGTTTCTCTGAATCTGGCTGAGTTGTCAGTTGCATTGTGGATAATGAGAGAAAAAGATCAACGTATAACTTTGTTAACGCTGATTCAAGAGAATACACACACACACACACACACACACACACATATATATGACACCTATTTGGTTTGGCAGTAAGTTTAAAATCTATTGGTTTCACACACACACGGACACTCGACAACATTCGGGTGAGTTCCTGCTGTTTTAGATGATACACAAACCCCTTCCCCACTCAAAGCAGCAGACTTCCATGACAAATGTGAATCAGACGCTGTGATCTAACAAATCCCAAAAGGATGTCTGAGACCAACTCAACTTATATACAGTAATTATCACACCACATGTAATTATGTGTTTGTCAAAAGCAAATCAGACTGCCTTAACACAAAAGATATGAACAGTATTCACGCAAGAAAAAGTTGTGAACTTCCTCTGACAGCAACGGTCTTGAGACTTTGGCTGGGATCGGTCCTGTGAGGTTTGGGAGGGCTTTATCCTATCTGAGGGGCAGCAGTCATTTGTGACATCTGCAGTTTCTGCCTGAGTTTGTTACACTTTCCTTTATGGGCCAATGGGGCGAGGTGTGCAGAGTCAATAAATCAGAATGTGGAGGGAGAAAAAAACAGCATGCATCTACCTGATGTCTCAGATTCATCAGAATCGTGGAAAAAGCAGACATGAGTAAGATCAAAAAGGAAGTTTGTGTGTGTGTGGGGGGGTTAAACGTATTTGTCATCTTTTCACTATCATTGTTCACACTCAGCACCGCCACACGTAAAAGGAAGCTTCAGACAGCTTGTGTGAAATCTCATCTCTAAATGGAGCAGATATACGATCAAGAATTTTAACAATAAATCAAATATGAAGTTGAGATATGGAAAGACAGTTTTTATCCACCTGAGAGTAAACTAATTGCATTAAAAGTCATTCGCTGCTCTTTTTGTCACCATTTACTCGCCATTAGACAGTTCAAAGACTGACGCACCCAATTAGTCACATTTGGAACATGCCTGTGCTCACCTGATACCCAGTGAAGGTCAGCCATTCGCTGCAGGGCGTGGTTCACCACCTGGCTGGCAGGGTTTGGAGTCTGTGTGGCTTTGTTGGCCGTCACAGGCTTCGGCGAGAGCGGGGAGCTGGGCAGCGATCCGCTGTCGTAGGAGAAATACCCGCTGGAGCTGCGCCTTAGGAGGGAGGACAGCGGTCCGTTCCGGAACACGCCGAAAGCGGCCGGGTTTCTGGAGCAGGACGGCGAGTCTGGCTCCCCTCCCGCGACACCTGTTTGCGCGACGCCCCGCTCTCGGGCGTAGTTTGAACCGAGCGTTTGTTGCGCTGAGGTTGGAACAGCCCCGGCGGGTGGCGGATCCTCTCCCTCTGTCGCTGTTACTTCGGGCGAGCCATCGGACAGATTGGGTGGTCTGTTGAATGGAACAGAGCAGCGCCATCAGCATGGGATCTCATCACCCTAACCCCCGGGCAGAGTCCGGAGCGCAGCTGACTGCGCACCGCCGCGTGAAGACTGGACGCGGCTCCAGTTCCAGTTCCCGAGCCGAGATCGTCGCGATTTCTTTCTTTTTACACCCTCTTTTTACACCACGTTGGTTACGTAGAAGCGGAAGTCAAGCCGTTCCACTTTTCTGGGTTTTATTTGATTTTTTTTGAGCGCACACGGCAGCTGAGACCGGCCGAAAAGCGAAGACTCTGACGCTCTGGCGGTGCGCAGTGCGCGCGTTTCAGCACGCGATGCCCGGAGTTTCCTGTCCGATCTGTCGCGTGTTGCGTTTCCAACGCTTGATTATAGCACTACTTAGTTGACTTTAAGGAGGAAAGGGGCAATTCGATATGAAGGAAGCTGCCCAAAGTGCGTCACAATTCTGTTTCCAAGGACCAGATCGAAGTCTGGGACAACCCGGGACATTTTGGCTGAATTCCTGAGATATATGTACATTTTTTTAACAACGAGAGTGATCAGTTGGATTCGTCACGTCACCTCGTGCGACTGTTTTCTGATTTTTTTTAACTCCACAGTTGAGCTTCTATGATAAAATTAACATTGAAGACTAATGTAAATTTGGAACGGCGCTTCCTGTTTTCCCAGGTTTAAAATGCAGCTTTCTTTTGCGAACAGATTACGAACGGCATAGAGCAGTTTTACTATCTAAAGCATTCACAAATGGGAACCAATTGGTTTTCGGCTTTATGTACCGGCAGAGAGAGGTTTTCACATCGCCTGATGGGCATCTTTATCACTCTGCTTTAACGCACTTTTACGCAGGTGTGGACCTGAACGCCGCGCTTCGTCCTCAGACACATGGGAATATCAACTTTCCCTGTTGGGTTTCGGTGCAAATCCAAAAACCAGCAGATGAGATAAGCTTATTGGCTTTACGCGGTGAAACAACACTCGGGCACGGAAAAGCCTCCGTGCCAAGGGGAGAGAGAGAGAGAGAGAGAGAGAGCAGAGGCGGAAGGAAAGGGGAGGAAAGCGTCAGCGCCAGAGCCAGAAACCGAATGACAAGCAATTTGCGTTAAAACACGGTGCAGAATATTCGAGGAAATCCGTCCAGCAGCATTTTCACACCATCTCCGTATTACGTGAAACATTAATTTGTAATATTTCTGCCTGTGGGCGACACAGAAGAGTTTTAAAAATAGACAGTTTGACATAACACGATAAGGTTTCACGTTAACAATAAAAACAAATAAAATACAGTCGTTTAGCAGCTGTCACACGGGAGCCTGGAGTGTCTTGAGTTCAGCTTTGTTTTGTTTTTTTCCACGGCAAAACGGTGCGTGCGCGCCTCCTACGGGTCACGCTTCCAAAAGTGTTAGAATAAAGACGCAATTTTGTTAGCGTCCAATAATCCCCATTTTCAAGGAAGTTGGCAAGGGACAAAAGTGTGCCAGCAGGGACGGGTGTCAGCAAGGTCGCGCCACCTCTCCAACTGAGAGCTGACACTCCAATGCGCTCTGACCTCGGCCACGATAAGGCGCATAGGCTGCACAGACTGATAACTAAATGAGCAGAAAACTGCTTTTTCTCCTCTGCCGAACAACGTGGAAGTTATCACCGTGCTGTAAGGTGCTTGTGTGTAGTTTGGAAAGGATTGCGCTCTCCGGCGAGCGAAGACGATGAAGCTTGTGCTTCCAAGGCGATCATAATCGACACGGACTTTTTTTTTTTGGGGGGGGGGGTACATTTGGACCTGACACAATCTTTATCCCAAGTCAATCGCGACCCGAGCTCCTACTGACGTTCTCAACATTGAAGAAGACATCTATGTTTACATTAATCTTGATTTAACAAGCAAGAAGTGTCACAAATATATTTTCAAGATGGAAATAAAGACATAAACGTTGATTTAAGATCACACTTGAACATGAACTCCCAACTATCAAAGCTCCATAAAGTAAATAACATTCACTCTTTACGATACAAAACTAACAGACTCATTTTAATCTTTAAGGAGAACACTGATGGTAAAACCGTTCGAATAAAAACAAGCGTCTTGCATTAATAGTTTCTGCTCCAGACATGAGACCGGGACAGCTGCGCGAGCAGAAGCCGGTGCGGCTGCAGCTCAGCCGGTAAGGCACGCGCGCTCCCGCCGGCCGGGTCCACTCACCTGGACGGACTATGCATGTCATAGGCACCGCATAAGGAAAACTCCCCAGCTTTCGCTTTTTTTTTTATGGCAGCTCCAGTGAGTTCCAAAGGTCCAAAGTGGTGTAAAAAACAACAGCAAAAAAAAAATCAAAAACCAAAACAAACAAAAAATAATAATAACTTCCAGAAAAGTTTCAACGAGAAAATAAAAAAAAGTGAATAAATCCCAGAGTTGTTGAAGAATAATGGCTCGAAAAAGATGCAGGAGTGGTTGGATAATCCGCTTCGTCTGAGAGGTAAACAAACTCCAGCCAGCCTTTTGTTTGCTCTGAAGCTTCCTTCCTCTCCCTCTGACTCTTAACGAGAGTCCAACAGTGTGGACCGCCTGTGCTCTTTCCCCCAAACTAGGTCCGCCTACCAGCAGTTTTCCTTTTTTTCATCAACAGCCCTCTATCGCCTCCTGCCGGCCGTTTCTCTCACTGCAGTCAGCCTCACCGGAAACCTTTTATCGAAACGCTTCAGTCTATCCACAGCTTCTGATGGCCAGGGAAATCTCTCAATAATTCCGTTTTTTTTAATTATTTCATATCATTGCATATTTTAATTCATTAGACTGACCAATCACTGATAGTCTCTCACAATCAGGTAATTTTGCTCCTTCCTTTTTGGCTGTAAAACTTCCAGGTGGTTGTTCTCTGGAAGCCATGCAGAGGCAGTTGGAGGGTGGAGAATGCAATAATTTTCCATGCTGCACATTATCTGAACAAGTCCTGTGGTTGAACTGTTTTTATGCGTGTTTTATGTCACTTTCCTACAATCCCTTTACAGGTATCGTATGGATTCAGATATGTCTCTCTTCTCGACGCTCAGGAGAGTATGCCGTACTTCCAGGCCCTGTACAGCTTCAATTTAGTCTTTGGTCCCTGGGAGAAAGTATCCGATCCACAAAGCTCTGACAGCTGCAGGGAGAGGAGCACAAAGAGAGGAGTCACACACACAAATCAATTCAGGCAGAAAGCAGTGAGCCAATCAATTGCATTTACATGTGATCAATTCCAATCAATTCCTCAGAGTGTGGGAAAATGGAAGTGAATGGTTCAAAATACCTGCTGTTTGTGTTGTAATCCAGCTTTTCTCCCGACAGCTCATTGTGCATCCGGCCTTTCAGAGCTCTGCAACAATTCATTTACATTTCTTGTGCTAAAAGGAAGAATTTGTTGTTAGAATTTACACAAGGTTACATTAAGTGTCAAGATAATTCAGATTTGTGAGTTTGTAATCCTGATGGAGAGCACTTTTATTCTCAGAAGAAATTAATTATTCTGATTGAAACTATTCTGAAGCATGCTGTCATTTTGCACAGTGGGTCGTGCAGTGGGTCCGTGTGTGGAGCCGCAGGCCGCCTGAGTACGACTCCGACTCGTGGCCCTTTCCTGACATGCCACTTTCAAATAAAGGCCGCTAGAGCCAACGCAACTTTTAAAACGAAACTACAGAGAAGTTCTCTATTTTGTTAGAAGCAACACGATCAGCTTAACTAACCCTTGAACTAACCACTGACACCTCAACTACCCAATTTTTGCACATCTTAAAAAGTGTTATAACTTTGAAATAGTTTTCCCCCACAAATATTATGTCTCTATTTCTCTATGTACACTTAAATTTGTCACAGTGTTTGGTGAACTAACCCAGATGTGAACACAGAACAGGTAAGACTTCAATCTATCTAAAAAGACACACACGAAAAGTAGCCAAGTAGCCAATATATCAACTGAATAAAGAATAATAATATTGAGCAGCAATAATTATTAATTAGATTAAAAAAGCCATGAAGAATGAAAGCGGTGGCCGCTACATAATTAGGTGACTGGAGTGGAGCTGATGAACCAAAATAGAGAAAAGAATAACATAGAGAAATAACACCACAAAAAGACAGAAGCACAGTACAAACCACAGACCTTAAAATAATCCAAAACTACATGAAAAACAGGAAAACACAGAAACCAAGTTCACAAAAACCCAAAACACGGCAACATTTGTGATAAAACATCAAACAATATTTGCTGGTGTTTGTGTGAACTCTATCAAACTGATTTTCATCTTCAAAATGAGGAAGAATTTGAGCTTCTTTTATCTTTTAAAGTATAGATGTTTAAGAATAATGTTGCACTCATAACGAATCACACAGCACTTGTTTATTCACATAAACAATTCATTGGTCACATTCTGTGCACAATATGAGAGGAGAAATGACAACTTCTTTCTGTGTGAGTGATCACTCTCCATGCTCAAATGATATCACAGCCACTGTCTCTGTGATTTAGTTTAGAGCAGACTCTATTAATCCATTTGAAGCAACACTAGATAGACACGTGTTTGTTTTTTATCAGTCAGACTCAATATGCTTTTAGAAAATAGGAAAAAAAGCCCAAATCTTTCATTCAAATTAACTTCATATTAAGGGGTGATGATGGCATCCCCTATTAACTGTAAAACACATATAGATAGGTAAAGCATGACAAGATACGCTATTCAAAAGCAAATGTTAATGGAAACTCCACCTTTTTCCACTACCTGCTTACTTAACCCTAACCCTAACTTACACACATCTTAAATAATAATCCATATATAAGCACACCAGTGTCTATATTTATATTTCCAACAAGCAAAAAGAAGCATCACATTGGTTCCAATTATTTAAGGGAAGGGTTGTTGATGGAGTCCTTCATGAAGGCTTTGCATTGAACTAAATGGATGTATTCATTCTTGAATGCTGGTTGTGTTAGAAGCCAGGCTAAATAAACATCATAGCCTTTGTCACGTGCATCACGCTCATCAACTGCTACTTCTGCTGAGTTTACAGAGAGGATGAGATAAGAAAACAAGGGGCTCTCTGAACGCGTTATGTCTTTCAAGCGCATTAAAATATTTCCAGATTCACAATGTGGATGTCTGAGGTTTCCCAGGTTCTCTTTAGTATATTTATTTAAACAGGGGATTGACTCCTGGAGCCGCTACACTCACAGAGTTTTATGACATCGTTTAGCTGCCTGCGGGGAATTTAAGGGTAATTACAGATTACTCACTACAGTAGACACCATTATGCACCAGTGAGTGAAAAGAGCTGTAAATTACACAGCAGTGCCAACACGTTTAAACAAATATATATCTTTTTTGTTATTGAACACACAAACTGAAGGCTACAGATAATCTGTGTTGAAAAGTCTTAACAATACCAGAGCACAGGGGGTGAATATTCCACAGTTTTACCATGAAATTTCCATCTCTACCAGCATTATCTGCTCCAGCTCACTAAACATTAGCTCCATACTGAGAAACATGAGAGGTTAACAGCCTCGCTCTAAGTAGTGGCCAGCAAACACATCAAAGCTCGTCATCGGGGATGCATTAAGTGTTCTGACTCAGGAGGGGCTCCATTACAGGTGCTGGATCAATGAAGGGTTAAAGAATCTGAGTCATCTCTGCTGAATGGCCAAAACTGGACACTTGAAGTTGAGATGCCATTTCTGAAACCATATTCAAGTTTCTGAATCGTGTGAAAAATACTGTCTATGATTCACTCGTCCCACAGACGCTCCACACTCTGGAGAGTTAACAAAACTGCACAACAATAAGTGAGAATGCACCCTCTCCAAAATTCCCACCTCTCTGACTTAAATGCAACCTCTGACCCTTCAATACCTCTCCTGGACATGAGCCCTCTCTATTTTTATCTCTTACTGTCCGCGTCAGGTCTGAATGAGCGGCCTGTCCTTTCAGGACCAGTTTAGTAACATTTACAAATCCCTCTCCACGCGACACAAGTCTGCAATGCGTGCAGATATGTTGAAAGATAGGCATGCATGGGAACTAATTCAGTGTGTCATCTGCCTCTCGGGGGAATCAGTCAGATCCAGTAAACAAACATGTTAAAAAGACCAATGCATAATTAGTTAAAACTACATTTCTGAAAACTTGCTTTAATGCCATTAATGACAACCCTTGATTTTTATTTTTCTATTGACAAAAAAATGTATTTGGTGTTTAACTGCTCACCAGAACGACTTCTTCCAAGTGATATTTAATAGAGAGTGTTTAAAAAGTGTGTGTGTGCGTGCTTAAGAGATATTGACTGCACGCCATTGTGTTAATGGTAAGACTCATGCAGTTCCCATGCACTGAACCATAACACCCTCCCTCAGCCAGACAATGCTGACCACCTGGACTAATACTGTGTGTGTGCATGTATGTGTGTGCTCATTACGTTGGCTGGTTGTAATGTGAGAGGTCAAGAAACAATGGCACTGAGGCTCTGAGGACGTAGCATCACGCTGAGAGAGGTCACAGATATGTGTCGAACGGATTCCATACACACGCTGGTGTTTGGGGAGGAGATAGCTAAGGGACAGTTTCCGCTCAGACGCTCAGAATAAAAAAAAATCAGAGGTGTAAAGACGAGTGTGCACATGTGAGAAAGCTAAATTAATGTAACTTTAAAAAATCTAATGAGAATGCTCTGTTGTGCCAAACAGAGAGAGATAAAAGACAAACCTAAAGCTACCAGCTACCTTTCCCATCTTTTTCTTTGTCTAGTCTTTACATTTTTGCCCATACAACTCTGCCAATAATTCCTCCCGTTCATCTCCATTTGGTACCATTTTGCTGACTGGAAAACAGCATCATTCTTTTGCCCGTGTGTGCTCCCCTTGTCGGTCAACTCCAGCCGTTTGGTCATGCAGTTGTTCTCACTTTGCTGTGATCAAACGGCAGTGACAGGCACAGCCCTGCACACACAGATGTGTTGTCATATTGGGTTTGAATCCACTCAGCAGGCTGTTTATGCTTCAGGTTTGTTTTAGCACACCAAACAAACCTCAGAGACGGACAAAGACCACCAGAAATGCTGCCTCACATTTCCTAGTCAACCCTGAGACGCATGTGTGTCTTGTGATTGCACGACACGGAACAGCCCCTCTACACTCTAACCAATGTATTTCTGTCTGAAAATGGACAATGGCATTATTTTTAAATAGCAATTAGAGCTCAGGTCTTGGTTGAGGCCAATAATGAGAGAAACGACAAAGCGGAGCCACCATCGTTAATCAGTCATGACTTCAGAGAAGGAGCTGTTTTTCAGTTTGGGGGTGTTTTTTCCTGATGAAGAGGGGGACGAGCTGTGTGCGGGGTGGGTGAGGCGTTTCATGGTAAGAGAGGCCCTTTTCCTGCATCTGCTGGTGCAGACGTCTGTGGTGAAGGGAAGGCTGCCGCCCACAGTCTTCTGCCTCGCTTGCGCTACCACTTTTTCTGCTTCTCCTTTCTTCTCTCGAGCAGCCGCTCCACCACAGCGATGCTCATGCACAGTACAGTCCGCCTCACATTTTTAAAAAGGACCTCAGGTCTGAGTCTCAAAGTTTGCTGGATGTGAGAGAGAAAAAGGTGCTTTGGGTTGAGATCTTCAGTGAGACGTACGCTCAGGCATTCTGGGCTCTGTCATCCTCTGTTGTCTTTGTGTTCATCTAGAAGCCGTTTATCCACATGTTTCACCTCCTTTTAGCTTCTGGAAGCTTTTTATGACAAATTGGGCAAATAGCCAGTCAGCTCTGCCATTTTAGTGAATCTCTGATTTAGGATTAATGATGCAACCCATGTCTTTTCACATGCTCCTTGGGCAACTGGTGGAGACGTTTCCAAGAATATGGTACTCCAGGTGCCTGCAGGAAAGAGTCCTTTTGCCACTAAAAGAGCTGAGTCATCACAAGGTCCAGGTAGATGATGGTGGTGTTGATCATTGCATCTTCAACACACTAGGAGATATAATGTGTATGTCTTCAGCTTCCCTGGCCACTGGTGCCAAATGGTGATGGTCCTCTGTATTGGATAGTGGTCTTTTAAAAGAAGATGTTGAGCAGGGAACATAATGACTGAGATGTGATCAGAGGCTGAGTTTGGGATTAGTTTGCAATATCTTTCACTTTCACCAACGCATAATGAACTTCTTTTTCAGGTTCAAGTATTTAAATGGATTGGTTAAGATTAGGAAAAGCATTTGCCTGCATTGAAACTGATCTTGTCATCACACATTACATCAAATGTTTTAGACTGAGTCTTTTGCAGAATGAATGCTAAACGCTGCCAAATTCATCAGGTTTTTTCTTTTCATTCTCTAATCTTTACATCTTCAGTTTAGAATACAAATGAAGAATATCCGACATGATAAAAAGTGTGTAAACACATAAAACAGCTGTTAAGTTAACATGAATTCATTTGATTAAGTTTAGATCACATATTGAAATAGCAGAGATGGAATTTCTTGCTTGACGGGTGCTTTTCCCATCTCCCCACAGGGTGATTAGTGAGGGGTAGTTTACATGAAAGATTCACCACCGAAAAGGTTGTTTTGTTAAAAACATTAACGGACAGCTTTTTGAAACACTCGGGTGGTTAACAGTGCACATGCAAATCTGGAGACCCAACAGTGGGGTATAAAAGAAGCACAATGAGTCTTGTTTTGTGAACAGAAAGTTAATTTGGTTATTGAAGAAGAAAAACCCGTGGTTAGCGAGATACCTCAAAAGCTCTGTGTGAACAGAGGAAATGGAAAAAGACACATGGGTGCTTTAATAGATGGTCTCTGCAGTGTGTGTTGGTCTTAACAGCCACCCATGGTCAAAATAAAGAGTGGAAAAAAACTGTGATGCGCACATGCACTTTGGTGCTTTTATCCAATTATTTGAAAAAAACAACACAAACAAATTTGCAAACTTCTTTGTTTTTTCTTGATGTTGGATTTTTGCCTTTGTGTGTAGAGTTTGTGCTTGAAATTCAGTGAAATGAACTTTTTAAACAAGTTTCTGAAGGCTGTATGTGGCCCTCGGTAATAATTTGGGAAGCAATTTATAAAAGAATGCATGCGTTCAACTTTTAATGCGGTTCATTCACAATAGTATTATTACAGTTACATTATTAAATTATGTCGTAAAAAAACTGATTTTTGTTTAAACAGCAGACAGTATGAGATTTGCCAGGATCCACAGCTCTTACTGACAGAAAAACGCAAATAGGAATGGAGTCTTGCCAGTAAACAGAGATCGACGCCTTGCTTTCATCCTATATTCTATGTGGCTTTTTAAGTTTTCTTTATGATGGCACATAAAAAGAAATGTTGTTCTATTCAAAAGAATGTAAATTTTTGGCATAGGAAGTGTCTTTGCCTTAAAAAAAAGACTAAATAAACAATGGTTTGTGAGATCTTCCTCTGTCTTTTGTTTCCATTTGGCAAGTACGACTCTCTACGTCAGCCATGTTTACCACAACCACCTGAGGACTCTGCAAACAGTGTCTACTCACACCAGAAAAGGTTAAAACATGGATGATTCACACTTTCTGTCAATATAAAGAATCCTCTGCATTCCTACTACATGACTAGATGGAATGAAGGCTCATTAGAGTAATGTTTTTGGCCATGAACAATTTGTTAGTCAGGTCTGGGTCAAAGACTCTTAGTGACAAACATATCATGATTTTTAAGAAATTCAAATGTTATATTCGATGGGATAATGCTTTATTCGTCGGCAAACCAAAATGTCCAATTTATGGTTGAGTTTCACAAATACACAGAACACAGGAAAGGTTTTGCAAACAAAAAATTATTGCACCAAAGCGAAATGCTAAAACAAGCCCGGGTGGATGTATATAAAGGGAGTCGATTGCAACCTGGTGACATTTTCTCACCTGCTACATGTTGACATTAAACTCTTTTTTCTTCAGTCAGCCATAAGACACATAAACCCACCAGACTCCCACAAAAAGAGTCAAAGTTCAGAGACAGGATGCAGATATTCAGATGAAAGGGTCTGAAATAGATGAATGTGTACTCTGCCCCTCCGTTGGTAGGGTTTTGATTTCTTAAAAAAAAAAAAGAAAAGAAAAAATAACTGAAATAACCAAATCTTTAAATATTATGATATAACTGAATAATTCATAGGTTGCCAAACTGACTCTTGGAATGTTTCACTCCGAAGTTTCAATCAATTGACTGTTTCACTCCAGATTGAACGTTTACAGATGTGCACATGCTCCCCAACAACCTACAAAGTTTGATAATGAACTTCTGAAATCTGTAGGGCAAACTCCACTCATACCAACTCCAGTTTGATTTATGAAGAGTGAAACTGCAACCAAATACAGCAAGGAGGGAAACATGTGCTCTTCCTCATGCATGACAACATTGTTTGAATTAGACAACAGTTCTGCTAAATTAGCTCTAACTCCCTTGACAACAAATAAATAAGAATTTTGGGCAAGACACAAAATCGTGACAGATTCCAAACCACTTTTGGAGCATACGTCCATTCCAATGGATCAAATTCTTTAAACATCGACATCTGTAGTTTGAATGTGACCAGAGCTGCATGAGTAGAAACATTGACTTTTGAAAAATAGTTCATATATCAACTTTGGTATTGGTAGGGGACTCGTAGGGGATACGAGCTGCTGTCTTGTTTGCTTCGAGTAAATGTGAAGCAAACAATTAAATGTGAGTAATCTGATGTCTGAACCGATTAAAGTCTGAATCTGCTACATGAACACTAACCAAATTCTTATTTAAAGAAATGATCAATGCAGATTCCACTGGTATCAGAGAACCACTGACCATGAAGCAGATGAAAAGTTCAAGAATTGGTCATCATCACATCTTCCTGAAACTGTTTGGAGGCCTGGAACTACAGTGTGCATGCTTCATTTTGCTTGCAAATAAGCCGATGAGCACAAAGGAACAAAAGACATGAATGCAAAACCCCCCGAAAAAAACAACTGATTTCTTAGCATCAAAATCACGTCTTTCTTCTTCAATTCTGCCGCTCCTTTTGGCTACAAGCCCCCCAGATGTGCGTATATTAGCAGCAGCTCATTCTATCATGCGCCGTGCTTCTCTGTTCAAGTGTGTGTGAAGTTTCCATAGCAAGGAGTGGGCTGACTCAAAATTAGAGCTTAGCATTTCCTCTATAGGCTTGTGAGAAGCAAGATGGAGTGGAAAACTGGTTTTACACACAAACACACTCACACACACACACACACACATACACGCACCAACACAAGAACAATATTGCAAAACAATACTTTCACATACACACAATATGAGGAAATATACTCTGAAAATGAAACATGCAAAACAGCACAGTTACAATTCGTTGTAAAGACGCTGACAGGCGCACGAATACTGATAAATTATTTTTACATATTCAACTCACCTGCGCACACTTTAAAATGTGCAGGCTTTGGATAAAGGCAATGTTAAACATTCCAAAGAAACACACAGTGGGGGGATATATAATCCTAAACAAGGTCTGATATTAAATATTATTTCAATGGAAAAGCTAACTGTGAAGGTTGAGTGAAAACATATCTTTTTTAGTTAAGCCTATTGTCAGGCTGTTGTGATTCTTTGGAGGAACTCTGCTGTTGAAAATTTTGGATTTCCGCTTGAATCTTTAAAAAAGAGAGAGATGTGTGTGTATATGATTGTAAGAAAATCCCTTGAATACATAATCAGGTTCAGTCAAAAGCCTGAGCATCTCTCTCAGGCAGAGGAGGGCAGCTTCATTGTTTTGCTTGTTTGGTCCGCAGACCTGACAACCTCACATGTTTTGTGGAGTGCTGTCCAAAGAAAAGGGAACGCGCCCCACCAGTTAACACGTGTCTGTTCTAACATTTTGAGGACGTTGAGGACTTTCAGTACTTTGACGTGTTTCCGGTGTTTTATTATCAATGAAATGTTGGTTTATGCCATTTGCAAGTCCTTCCATTTTCTTTGTGTTTAACTCTGCATCTTCACTTTTCAGAATTGGGGTTGACTTTGTTAATTTCCACATTATAATCATGGGGGATGGCTTTGCTAATTGTGTAACATTTAGTGCGCAATTGTACTTTAAGGTTACCTCACTGAATGTGCTTTTGCAGGAGATGAGTGTTTCACAATACAATCCAGAAGCCTGCACCACCACAGGACCGCCTCCAGGCATCAGGGGGCAGGGATATCTGATTAATGGCCTCTTTGTGCATCTGTGCAACATTTCTGAAGAGGGACATGAAAGTTAGTTGGCCATAGAAGATGCCATTTTCCCAAAAGACAGTTGTCCACTTGTGGTCCACTCTGCACCTTTATTAGACACATCAGATCAGTATTACTGTGATGTTTCAATACAATTGTATTTGAGTTTTGCTGAGTAAGTCCTGGTGTTCCATTGTCTTTAGAATGCCAAAACATAGGAAAATGTTCCTCTCAGTCATTTAATGCCAACAATTTAAGCTGTAAGTAACAAATAGTAAAGCTGATTAGGTTGATTAAAATGGAACCAATTTGTGTTTAACTTGAAATCTATTTGTTTATAGAATATGTTCAGAAATACAAAGTTGGAAACCTGCTTGTTTTATTCTATTTTATTTTATTTTTTGCTTGAAACTTGTAGGGTTTCATTATGCTGCAGAAACCAGCTGATTCCATATTTGGAAACTCTTCACATGGGGTGATCATTTCCACAGCAAAGGCGCCAACTAACCAGTACTGTTTCTTTGATTAATGTTGCTGTCCTGGATATGGTGGTTTCTCTGGGAGGAATATGCCAAAATCTGTCTGGATTGGACTACTGTTTTTCCTGTTTTTTGTCATAATTCATGAAGACATGACTTTGCATGATTTGCATACACTTACAGTTACATACACCATACATAATGTGGTGAGCATTCAAAAGAACAGGTTAGAGAAGGGAACTGCCTGAAAGCCAAATAAATCTACCACAACAAAGCGGAACACCTTTAACTTGTAACTTTCTTAAAACTTAATGTTTGTCATGTTTGCTGTTTCTCCCCCACTGTGGCATTGATGTTCCCTCCATGACCCAACACAACTTCTCTTGGCTTTCCCCTTTTGACTTATGCGTGAAAAGATACTCTCAAACGCTTTTGTCTCTGATTCTTTTCTTTTTTTTCGGTCTGTGGGTTCAAAAAGAAAATGACAGTAAAGGCAATGGTCTCATGGCCTTAAAGGTGTAAAAGTACTTGATTATTTGTTATCTCCGATAGGCTACAAAACATAAAGAGCTGGGCTGCATGGTGGTGTGGTGGGTTGCACTAATGTCAAACAGCAAGATGGTTCTTCGTTCAAATCCCTGGAGAATGAGGACCTCTCTGTGTAGAGATTAAATGTTCTTCCTGTATAGGGGTTCTCTTTGGATTCTCTGGCTTCTCTTCACAGTCCGAAAACATACCTGTTAGGTTAATTAATTGTTCTAAATATCAAGAATAAAAAAAAACACCTTTGTTGCAAAATGAACTGCTGGAAAGTAAATGTTGAAACTTAGAAAACAAACATCCATGCTCATATATTAACAATCTTTCGTGTCGTCTGTATTATACTGAAACTGCGCGTTGTGGAAGGAAGAGCTAAAGACACAGAAACTGAGAAAACTGTTCTGTGTACGAGGTTGCTCTGAAGACAGTTTTGATAATTTCAAAATGACAGTCCAGCTTTTCCACATTAATCATGAATCACTTTTATATGAGACAATTATTTGTGAACAATTTGATCAATTTGAGCGGCCAGTGATGTTCCACTAAACTTAATGTGAAGCAATTTGACGCCCACATTAGTGTGCGTTGGTGTCCTCAAGTTCCAGGAAGTCCCACACCATAAAGGATCACATTTAAAGTGTGAAGACCAGTACAGGCAATGTATAGTCAATGTGGCAAATTTCTCCAGTAAAATCTTTGCGTGGGAGTATATAAATATACGGCGGACTGCTGCATACTGCGACTTTCACTTTAATGGAAAATGACGAGGTTCCACCTCATTCATAAAGACTTCCTAAGATTCTTTGAGGACGTCATCAAACATGTTAGATACAAAACCTGCTATAGGTTCAGCAGTCTCTTATCAGATTTCACACTGTATGATTTGAAGTGGTGATTTTATGTACTACTGTAGAGAAGCATTACAGTATTTCACAGTAATAGAGATGAAATTAAACTGAACTAACAGTGCCCCTCGAAGGTAAAGAAGTGCAAGTCCCGCCTGACCAGAATCCTTTGTAAAATCCCACTGAGCACAGTTCCTGCCTCAATACTTACTATCCTGCTTTTACAGCGACTTTATGGCTACATCATAAAATGACACTGAAATACTCGAACAAGACATTTATTCAAAATATTGTATTGGTTGCAAATGTCAGTGCTTTTATAAAAATGACTGACTAATAGAGTGTCATTAAAAATGGGTGAAATTTATGAATCAGCCTATCAGAGGACCCCACAACCCAAACACTAGTGTTTTGACAAATGCAAACACAATGTTTGGTTCATGAAAACGTAAATGACTGAAAATTGATATGGGAAACCGAGCGCCATCACCCCTGAGAGTTTAGCTCTGTTGGTTATGCTTATTCTTTACTATTTGCTTTACAAAGAGATAACAACAGATGAAAATTTTACATGCACAGGGTGTGAAACTTCATTTCATTTCAGTGAGCTTCAGCATTCAAGGGTGAAAAGGCAACAGCCACATTATATGCGGGTGTTAGCCGGGTTTACTTCCTCATGAGGTGTTTAGAGTAACACATTTCTGTTCACATTTACACAACTATTAACAATTGTTGTGCTACAACTTTTTGGTTGGGTTTAGGAGAACGTGACTGACTAAAAATGTAATTGCAGGGATTGAACATTAATGTTGTATCTTCATTATGGTGCCTGACACATTGGGGAGGGACGCGTTTGGACACCCGCGTTGCTTTGGTCTGTTCAGAGGCTTTTCCTCAGCTCCCGTCCTCAACCTTGTTTTCAAAATTGTTTTAGGCCCAGTCATGGTAGCCTGGTGTTTCCCGACATAAACAATGTCAGTCCACATGGTGCCCTCACTTGGCCACAAGATGTGATCCATGTGCCTCTCATGACTGTTTTTATTGAGAAGTACTGAGCGCTCCGCTAACCTAATTACAACGCCATGTCTTCACAAATGTTGTGAACTCAGCCACCACAAATCGAGCCTGCTGAATCTCCCGCCTGTCCTCGATGCAAGAAAATCGGATTTGTCTGCACTGCCAGAGGACACTTAATGTCTTCTGACTTCGGCAGAGGGCTGCTAATAAATGCCGAGCAGAGCAGGGAAACCATGTGACCAAACATGGAGATTGTTCCGCTACACACGAGGCCAACGGGTTTAGTTTAGGATCAGAGTTAGGGGTCTGATTGTGGTTTTAACCGCTATGTCTAAAACCTCACTTATCAAGTGGGTCATGGAGACTTCTTGCATCACAAGTCTGTTGAACATAGGTTTGTTTGTTTGGAAGCCAAATGGAGCTGAATCCAACAAATTTTAATTACGTCTTTTCAAACAAACTCCCTGGAATCGAAGAAAATGTTAATGTCTGCCTCAAATAAAAGATTAAACTTTTGTTGGATGATTACAGATTTTAGATTAGATTCTGGGTAAAGTCTTGTGATGTGAGCCTCTGCTTCTAAAATGCTCACCATTTCTCATCTCCAAACCAAAAAATGTTTTTTGCTTGTTTCAGCAGAAAGTGAAGATCACTTAAATCTGAGGACAACCTCCATTTTCCAGAATTTAAGGTGTCCAGAAGCCCCAATTAATTAAGGCACCTGATTTTTAACTAAGATCCTGGAGTTGCATTAAGACTGACAAAAATCAAAGAAAAGAAAATTCCTTGAAACTAATTGGAAATGCATTCATTATTTTCCATACGCAGCATAATTTTCTGATATGAGTTAGTCTCAGAGGATTCCACAGAACACTCATGGAAACAGCAGCGTGTTGTGGTTTCAGAGGAGGGATATTACCATACACCAAACCAGCCAGATAAACCCTGACTACGCTAGATGGTGCGGTCAGTGTTCGAGCAAACTGCAGCGACATAAATTTAGGTTTGCAGTAGACTAAACAAGTATCCCCATGTTCTCAGTGTGGGACTGTAACCGCTGGAATAAATAAAGCAGCACATGTTTGTAGATGAGATCATCTTGATAAATCGTGGGAGAATCTTTGATCGTGCCAAATCGCTCCAGCTGTGGAATGGGAAAGCCAAAGTTGACCAGCAGTGTCTGCTTTGTATTTTCAGTTTAGGTGTCTGAGCGGGTTGTTAGTTTTGGCCACTTGACCAGAGATAACTGCATGCTCTCTCTCTCAGATATAAAGCTGTGGCAATACGTTTAGAAGAAGAATGATCAGCATCTCTGTGGCTGCTTTACATTGATGAAACTTTTAAAACTTTTTGGATAACTTACTCACCTGATGAGTGTGGCATTTTAAAATGTATTCAGGAAAGTAAACAACAAGCGACAACTACAGGAAACGATAAACTAAAGCTTGTATTAATTCTGTGAAAAATCAGTCTTTTAACAGATTTAGTAAATTGTGCATTAAAGAAATTAATGGAAAGAGACAGAAAAAACCTCCTCGATTTCCCTAAAGCTCCCTCGATGCACAGCTTGACATGGTAACCATTTGACCAATGCCACCAACAATTGGCTGCTTGGGTTTAAAGAGAATGTGAAAAACTTTTCATGGTACGCTGAAACAGACGTGGCTAAAAAGTTTTCCTGAGGACATTTTTTTCCTCTGAAACTTTAAAGAGACGATTTTTTTGGGACTCTTTCCCTAAGGTGTTGTTTCCTGTCAGCAAAAGCCAGACTGTTAATTGAATCCATGTGTGGCGCAGCTCATGCTGCCACCTGCTGATCATTATGCTGTGTGCTCTGTCATACGCTATCCATCCATCGGACGACCATCTTCAGCATATCGGAGATCACAGAGGTAACAGGTAAAAAAGGAAAGCCCAGAAATCCCTGTTTCCATTCCATTGTGGTTAAGAGGGATCCCATCAAGAAGAAAAAAATGACTATTTACTGATCCCTCTTCACAAGATCAGTGTAGGTAACACAAGAATGAGCCCATGGATGCAACTTTGCATCCTGTGGCGCACCCTGAAAGAAAGGGTGAGGAGCTCGACCATCTGGGGGGAGCCATGGCTCCTCCACATCAAAATTAAATCTGCCGTAGTTGTTTGGGTATCTAGTTTAGATGCCTCAACAATGCCTCACTTCGGAGAATGTCTCTAAAAAGAAAGAGACCTCGAGGCAGACCCAGAAAAACACCAAAGGATTTAGAAATGTTATCTGGCTGAGAAAACAAAATTTGACTTCAAGTTTCTGTCACAAAGTGATAAAACACCCTGAGGCCTTCATCAAGGTTTGTAAAAGACCTCAGAAGATCAAACTCAACAGTGAAAGCGAAGCAGTGATCATATAATTTGGTGTGAAATAAGTCACTCAACTCAACTTCTGCACAGCAAATATGGCCCAGAAGAAACAAGGTTCAGCTGGTTTATCATCACTGTGTCATATTTGTGTCGCGTTTGCGTCACATTCCAATGACGACACAGCACGTTTTACTGTTACAGCCTCACTAGTTTTAAACCCAACTGGATTGCACTTCGAAGGTGAAGCTCAAATCTTTCAAACTGGCCTCAAGAGTGCTTGATGACTTAATGGAAACACAGTCGGGGGGGGCGAATGATTCAAGCTATTTAGTGTTAGAGAAAGCCTTTGTAAATATCTAAGTTGTAACACTTCCTGAATCTGGGACTGATTCCCTTGAGCATAAATGCACTGCACGGTAAAGGATAATTAGTTGTCATGCCAGATGATTAGTTTTAGTTCAGGCAGCTGGTGTGTGTGGTTTAGTGTATTTTCATGTGTGTGATGAGCAGAGGACAGATGTGATCTCACAAAGTTCTACACAAATGTAATCAAACTCAATCAAAATCAAGCTGATGTCTGTGTGATTCTGCTTAAAAGTAAGTGCATTTTTGTGCAATACATGTGCCATAAATGATATTATGAACACGTCACCATACCGTTTAATTTGTTCTGTGTGTTATATTTAAGCCGGTAGCTCATCCAGTGTCATACAAAGTATTCATTTAACTAATTTTACACAGACATAAATCACACACATTCTCAGGATTAAGAGTATTGTGTCCTTAAACAGGGGAAAGGTAATTAAAGCTTTATATATTCAGTTTATTTGAAAACGTACAAGAATAAATCGAACATACATACATAGACATAGGTATCTTTGCTCTACACTCTCTACCTCATTCACAGTTCAGCGCTGTCCGTTCTTTGACCTCCTGAACAGTGTTTTTTCGAGAAGACATGACAGCTGACTACATGTAATGAGATTAATAAGATTGAAGACATCAGGAGGAAACATACACTGTTGGGTTAAGTGTGGAAGTCTAAACTTTTCATCTGCATTTCCTCTGGAGTAACTTGTGTTTTGCACAGTGCTTGTCAACCCACAGACACTCGTGTGTGAGTGATGTGGTAAAACACACACACTCATATGTACATACAGTGGCATTATGCACCTGGCTGCAGCTTGACAAGAGTTTATCAGAGAGTCAATCTCGTGTAAACCATCGACGCAGGTGTCTTCAGAGTGCTGGTGTGCATGTGAGCGCGCGACAAATCATGAGATCCCCATTTCCTGCTGACATCAGCACTGCTGCTGTGTAGTTCTAAAGCATCTGTGATTAAGCTAGTAAAAGAAGAGAAAAAGATGAACAGTGTATCTATTTGAAATGTATTATGTTTGAGGGTGAATTAGAAATTATTACTGACACCCAGAGGCAAAGTTAGAAATTACAACCAGTCAGAATACTAACCTGCTGCATCACTTTGGTAACTTTTCAACTCTGGAAAAAGCCACACCTGCGTTTTTCATGTTTTCTGCCCATAACCTGCTCCAAAGTTTCTTTCTATTTATTTTTATTAGGCTACAACATCAAGCATGTAGCCACAACACTTTTTAAGAAACCATATCTTCAATAAGACCCGCTTGACAGGCCTTTTTGCTAAACACTCCTGTAGAAAGATGCAAAAAAGATGTATAAATTATATAAAATATAACGTTCTGATTCTCAGGAAAAAGGACATTTGACAATTCGTTGACAAAGGTGGCCAGATGATAAGAAAAATACACATTCAAAAGCAGTACACAAGACTCACAAAGGTTTGTATCACTCACTGAGTTTTATGAAGGCAGATTTAAATATTATCTAAATTCAAAACCATTTTTTAAAGAATTTGAATGTGCTTCCTATGTGGATCTTCAGTCTTTGAGCTCTGGGTGAGCCAAAGTAACTGTCAGGGCCAGTACAGCTCACGCTTTACAGCTGCCTCACGCAGGGACTGAAAAGCTGAACCTGAACAATATGTTTGAGACAGAAGAAGAATTATTCACATTTTTGCGCTGCAATTTGTGTGCGTGTGTGTTTGTGTATGTGTGTGTTTATAGTTACGGGGGGAAGTCCTTTTTATTTCTGTGTTCGGGGATGCCGACCTCAGAGGAAACCCCTCCTCCGCCTGCCTCCCACGCATCCACCTACACAGTGGAAACTTCAGTCGGAAATACACACAGGCTTCACAGTGCTTGATCAAAAGCACACTTGCAAAGACATTCAGATTATTTTTGAACATCTCAATTCAGCTATATTAAGCAAACAGGAAACTGCAAACATTTACGTGAATTAGAATAAAGTTAAATATACTTGGGTATATATTAAAATAAGATACACAACAGCGCATGAGGAGTGTTTCCTGTACCTGCAAAATTACTGACCCCTCTTCTAAAAGCCCCTCCTACTTTACATTCCGCAAATTTTGAACAACAGTTCAGGATGAGACAAGATACACTTTTTTTAAAAGAAAGTTAAACACCACAGCAACAATAGTGTGGTTTTAAAGAAACAAGAACAGTGAAATTGGGCTTAACTTTGCCTCAAAAGTCACTGAACTGAATCCTGTTGAGCTTTATAATGTCAAAACATCCCATCTGAAAAAACAACCAAACAAATATATCTCTACATCTAGTCTAAACATAATTTTCCTCCTCAAAAACATGATGGGAGAATTGATGTGGTCTGGGTGTGTGCTAGTGCAATCTTAAACAGACATTTAACACAGATCTTATCAAAAGGTTGCTTGTTTTCTGGGTTTTTGATGCCAGAAGACACATGAAAGAGCTGGATCTGAATGTAATGACACTGACTAATTCTAACTAAACCAGCTCTCAAATTAGTTATTGACAGGAAAAGCAAATGAATTCCTCATAAAAATCTTTCTGATAAAGTTTTTATTTCTAAATCTGTCCAATCTTGCAGTCTCATTTCTAGATGGCGAACGAACACAACTTAATGTGCATTGGAAACCACCTCATCAGCTCATGAGCACAGAAAACATCACTGAAGGTGTCTACAAACAGACCACAACAGACTATATAATGTTCAAATCCATTCTCAAAACATACAGCGATTCAGTCGCTTCGCAGTGTGGCTGCCAGCGCAACGCAGGCTTTGATGACTGTAAGATCAAAATACCTATACAGAAGGCATTGTTCATGTTCGTTTACTGATATTGAAACTTCCTTTTTCATTTTGACTCGGTCCTTTAGCTTTGGTGATGCTCTTACTTACTTAACATTTGGAGGAACTGAAAGTGACTTATTTCAGTTTAGGACAATTTTTATGACGACTCCCCTTTAACTCATACAAACTAAATATTAAATAAACCCAAACAAGTGAGATAAAGGTCATGAGCAAACCCAAATGCCTGGACACTTGGATGGTGCATCGGTGCAGACCGGCATCACCCTGAGGATGCAGAGAAAACGCACAGTGGTGTTTGCAGCAGTGGAAAAAAGCAGGGCTCCCCGTGTGGGGGTGTATGCCCTCAGAACGGGATGTTCTCTTTGGTGAACACACACCCCGCTGAATGCTCAGGCACACATGTGCTGCCATAAAACCACACAGTTTGTATTGACACATTTAAACCCAGCGCTTCCCCAAAGAAAAGCTCTCTGAATGGACTTTCCCTATTGCGCTAAAAACTCAAAAAGATCTAAACAAACCGTCCCTCCTTCATGTTTGGCCATTCTTACAGCCATTCAGCCAAACCTTTGTTTGTCGACAACAAATTTGGAGGACTAATCTCACATGTGGACGATTTAAAGGAGACGATTTTTTTTTTTTCTGGAACCTTTAGCTTCTTCTTAGGGGGTCTAACGTGATTCTGTTGGTGGGAGATCATTGCTTTTAAAAACTTGATGCAAAACTTCAAACACTGGAGAAGCTGCACACGTCTGCTCCCCCTTCGTGGTAAAATATGCCCACTTCCCCCCACCGTAGTTCCTCCAGTGTTAAGGTGAAAACACAGAGGTACTGCACGAGTAAAAAAAATGTATATTTAGTTTCTTCTTTTTCAGTCGTAATTTTCCTCTTACACCAGCTCTAAAAGTGAAGTAATTTTGTTTGAATGATTGATCTGTGAAGCAAAATGGCACATTAAAATGGCATCTTGGTAAAAAAAATATATAATTTACTATAATACAGACGAATAATTTTCACTTTTAGCAGTTATGTATCTATGGCATGTCTTCTTCTCTTAATACCTCAGCAGATGGGCAAACATAAGAGGTACAAAAAGTTTTATTTCTCAGCTGACAACTTTTTGAATATTTTTTTCCTCTTAAAATGTTCTTCTCACTGTGGAATGGTATGACTACTTTATTTTCCAAACAGTCATAGCTCGACTTGATTGTACAGAAAAACTACACTTTAGCAGCTGCTGAGGTGCTGTAGGACATGTTCTTCAACTCAAAACTCAGCGTGCTGATACAGCTGACCACATGCAGATTGAAACAGTCTGGATCCACCAGTAATCGAATAGACGTTTGTGAAATGAGCAAAAGGTTTTTTCAAAGGATGTTCATAATTTAACACTCACCACACATCTGCTTTGAATCTGAAGGTCAGTTTTACAGAAAACCTACTCGAAAGTCACCAAATTTCCTCAAAAACTCCACAAATTTAGCACTCAAAAAAGAACCAAATAATAAAATCAAAGAACCAACTTGGAAAAAAAGAATACTGCTTATTTTATGTTCGTAGAGACATTTGTTTTGTGAAAAAAGGCACTAGCTCTGATGGGTTGGTGTTTTGCTGGGACTGCTCTTCATCCTGGCCGCTGTGACGTCTCGTGGAGGCGTGTCTGATGAGGGAGGCAGCAGCCAGAATCAGAGAGCTGAGGATGAAGGAAGCGCCGCTCAGGAAGAAGGTTGCTGTGTAGTGTCCCGTTTGATCTACTAACCAACCTGGAGAAAATGTAACAGACACTATATTAAAGAACAATTAACCTTCTATGTTTTCTTTAGTTCATAGACCAATGATGTTGGATGTTGGTCTATGAACTGAGACTCTCTGTGGCTAAAATAAACAGAATAATAGATAAGAAATAAGGTTGATCACCTTAAGACTGTTATAAACATATAAATACAAAAACAAATAATTATTTTCCATTTTCAGTAAAGCTAGTACATTTTCATTCTGCTTCAGCTTTTATTATGATTTGTTTTTTTGGTTTAAAAAAAGGCTTAAGACAGCCATCATCATAAAGACATACAAAACTGCAACATAAAACCCTTACCTCCTATTGGTGGGCTGATGAGGTATGGGATAGCATGCAGGAAATAGACTACACCCAGCGCTGAGGTGAGATAGGTGGAGCCCACAATGTCGGAGGTTACAACAGGTATTAGTGCCACGTATGCCCCGTCAAAGTACCCATAAAGAGCAGAAAATGGTACCAAGAGGGGAAAAGTGTGGAGGAAAGGCAGGAACAAGCAGCAAAGGCCCTCCATGCCTATGGCCACCATGTAGCTGAGCACCCGGTACCTCTTCAGACTCCTGGAGGCGAGAAAAACCCTTCATTGTTCACTACAATTCATAAGATGACAGGTATGCAGCAAACAAAAGCTCCATCTCCAACTTACTTCCTGTCTGTGATCCATCCAAAGGTAATGTTGCCAACGATACCACTCACGCCAAATATGGACATGAGGAAGGCGGCATGTCGATGCTCCACTCCCTTGCTGAGGGCGTAGGGAACCAGGTAAACTACCGGAGCGCTGCAGCCGTACGCCAGAAACAGGAAGGACACTGACAGTATCAGGAAGTTGGGCATAAAAAGGAAGCCAAACTCCTTGCTGGTGTCAAGACAAGAAGGCTGACATCTGGATGGAGGTTGTGTGTTGACCGGTGGTTCTGTATGAACAGTTCTCTTGTGGTCATCTGTTGCCTTGATTTGACTAAATCCTGAATCATCTCTTGTTGCATTCACATCTGCCAACGTGTTGCTAATGTTCATGCTTTCCACCATTTTCGGATCGGACTCTCCAGTCTCACCAAGCACAGTCTCAGACAGCTTGTTGCTGAGTAAGATGCATTCAGCTATTTTCATGTCTGTTAACTTCTGATTAGGCAGCCTTGGGTTTGGTACCAGTATTATTTTCTCTTGAAGTTTGTTGCTTTCATGTCCAGAATGTTCAAACACTCCGTTGGCGATGACAAGTCCCCCCATGTCCTTTAGATTGTGCTTGTCACGGTGCTCGGGGTCCTCCTGGCTGAAGTCAGAGGTCACTTGTTGAGTGGCTTTAGTTTGCAGAACTGTCAGCATTAAGGCTTTCTCCATTCCTTTCATATTTTTCTCCCATGTCCTGCAGATAAAACGAGGCATGTGAATGTGTATAATTCAGATTATAAAGGACAGGTTAAAACCATCCATCCCTTCCTGCATTAAAGCAAAATTCACTGTTTCCCTTAAGCTCTGAAGGCAGAGCACTGATATCCCCTTAGCTTAGTAGAATTAAAGAGAGGCTGAAAAAAAACAACTTTCTATTTAAGCACATCAACTTGATGAAATTAGTTTTCATCGTAGAGGTTTTGTTCAATCATCCAATGAAATGTGGTCATCTCCTAATTATTTTTATTATTATTGTAACTATTATTATTATTATTAGAAATACTATATTATATTGGCACCTGAACTTAATTTGAAAATTTGTACAAAATGTTTCTCTTTTATTAAAGGCAGATACAATGTTTTATGAGCTCAAGATGTGGAGATCCTTAAGTTCTTCTCTTTCTTCTCACTTTCTTCTCCTACATAAGCTGCATTAGTGAGCATCTAGCCTCCTCTGTTGGCCAGAATAAAGACAATGTGGATAATGCATCAACCAGCAGGTTCTGCTCTTCAGAAATTTATAATAAATACAAGATTTAATATATTTCAACTTTCATTTCAATACATTATTAAAACAAGATTTTTAAGATTGAAAGATAACAATGATGAATGGAGAAATAACCTTTATTTGTAGCATTGATAAAACTGAAAAAAGAAATGGCTGACCTTTCCTCTCTTTCTGGTTCCAGTTGCCTCATCAGAGCACCACAAACACACAGGTTGGAAACAAATCCCCCGAGGATGAGCAGAGCTCCTCTCCAGGAGTAATACTCTATAAGCATCTGAACTGTAGGAGCCAGAAGGAAAGTCCCGATGCCACTGCCTGAAGACAAGGTGAAATTTGATTTGATGGGATGGAAAAAGATGAGAAGAGAATGAGAAATATAGGGAAGAATAACTTGAAGAAAAGCTACAAAGAGCATGCAAGCAAGCAATAAATGAGGACTGGTGAGTGTAGGAGTATGAAAAAGGGGGGAGTAGAGATTGGAAAGCGGTAAATCAAACTTTGTACCAGACAGGGCGATGCCATAGGCCAGAGCTTTTCTCTCAACGAAGTACGTCCCAACCATGGCTATGGCTGGTGTGTAGCTGAGAGCAAAGCCAAGACCTGTAGGGGACGGGTAAAGGGGTTTGGACTTTGGCAAAAGCTGCTAAACAAATGCCAGATTTGACTTAAAATTTGTGGTTGAGCACAGCAGAACACAGAAAAGTGAGACATGCAAAAAAAAAATTAAAATAAATAAAACTATTATAGTTTAACCTCCGTCAAGTCAGCAATTTATCGGTTTTAACTTCATCTTCTGTTTTGGATTCATACAGGTGAGACAATTCTTCCAATCTAAAGGTGCTAATGCACTGTGTTTGGACAGATAATCGTGGGTCATGGAAGGCGGCATGCCTGCGTTTACCTGTAAGGACACCCATAGAAATGTAGAGGAATTCCAGACTGGAGGCGAAGGAGCTGAGGACCAGGCCAGCAAAAGACAGCAGGCCACCCAGAATGACCGTCGCTCTGCAGGACATGCGGTTGCCAAGGTAACTGCCAAGGGGAGCTTAAAAACATATTTTGTGCATATTAGTTAGATTTGATGCAGTGATGCAGACAAAAACTATTTTCTTATGTCCAACTTTACCTCAACTTGTGCATTATACTACCCCCTGTTACTGTTAGCATGCGGAATGCATTTGATGCTGGCTTATTGTTTTCCATATAGTCTGTTTTCGATTAACTTAAACAAGGAGATTTCAGTCAACTGAAACTGGTGTAACAGTGGCCCAGAATATCAACATGCCCCCTAGTTCTGGTATAAACTCACCACAGAGCATGGTGGTGGAGTCAATAAGACTGTGGATCCAAGCAGTGGTGGAGTAATCCCTCTCAAAGTGCAGCTGGAACTCCACAAAGAACATGGACACACATCTGCATTCAGAGACAAAGGGGGGCATGGTTAAACAATGGCTCAAAATTACTAAGAATGGGCAATATAGAAGATAATTTTACATTAAATTTTAATTTTATGGACAACCACAGCTTCATGAGCAGCATTTCAAGTGACATTTTTCCCCCCATTGCTGTACATATCAGCACATAATAATAATAAAAAAAGGTCTTCATCAGGTCTAAAAGTAGTAGCACCACCACAGATTAAATTGTTCATGATATGATAGAGGTGCCATGTATTCAACTGAAAATAAGGGGGTGAAACTATTCAAACATGCACTAAAGTCCTGAAATGTTCTGGAGATCTTCAGAGGAGGAGGAATTTGGAACAACAATTTTCAACACTGTGAATATCTGGAATATCAGCTGCAACATGCCACTTATTTTATGGAGCATCTATTGTTTGCTCATGGGTGAACAAGTATTAAATCTCCAGCAAACCAAACTCTTCACAAATATCTCTAGTATGCATGTGTAACAATAGCCTTTTAAAAATAAATATGCAAATGGGGGCCTAAGGCCTGAGACACATCTCTTTGGGTTTTGGCAATTTCACCACTTTCTTAATCCAATTCATTTTTATTGTATGATTAAAACGTTAAAAGTATGAGCATTCTTGGTCTATAGCAGTAATCGCATAACATTCCATTCCATAAAGTGGTGATAGTAGACTTCTTTATGATTGTTTACTGTCGAGGAATGACTTTAATCTCCTGCCTTCTGCAGTACAGAATGACCCAGTTGAAGTCAAATTTTGGGTAAATTCCAAACCACTGGTTAAAAAACTGACCCGAATAAGATGAACATCAATTTATGGCAGCCAGTGTTATCTAGTTATCTAAAGTCTATGCCCTCCACGGCCTTTTTTTCTTTTTATGACTACTTTTTTTGTTACATAATAAAAGTAATGACTCCTCTGTCTCTTGACCTCAGACAAAATGTGAGCTTTGACCAGGACATTGAAAACCAAATTATACCGACAAATGATTTTAGGGTTCTGTTTTTGTATGTGTGTTCTCTCTTTATGAGAAAGCAGAACATGGGGCATGAAAACAAATGTGCTATCTTAAGGCAAAGAATATTAAAGATTAAAAGAACTCCATGATTCAAAGGGAAAGTCTCTTGTCTGTTCAGCTTTTTTGTCAGCATAGAAACAGCGAACGAAGGTTAAAAAAAGCTCAAGCTTTTCTCATTTAAAACTGCCTAATATGCATCTAAGATATGTTAAACAACTGAACAGAGGGGATAAGGACCTTTGACTGGAATTATAAAACCCCAACAGCCATGAAATGACAGTTAGAATAATAACATGCGGCATGAAAACAAATGTTCTATCTTAAGGCAAAGAATATTAAAGATAATTAATAGAATTGTTCATTTTTGGTCAGATTTTTTTTCCTTCTGAGCTCTAAATAACATCCTGTACCTGTCTAAATATTCTTCAAATATAAAGGAAAGATGGCAAATTCAACATAAAACACAATTGCACATGCTTTCTGGCTGACTTGTTTTGCAGAGAGCTGCTTAAATCAACCGTTCAGCTGGCAGTGAAGCACAGTGTGAGAACTTTTCAGTGTGCATTTGCAGACGCATACAAACAGATACACCATCCCTCACCTGGTCACAGCCCGGATGCAGATGGTGGAGAGGAAACAGCTAATGACGATCATCCAGCCCCATCCACCTTCTGGTGGTCTTACGGCTCCAGACCCCCTCCGGCCTCCCTCAAACCTCTCTGCCCTGGGGACTGCCATCATTTCACACATTCACCGGTGGATGTTGGGCTGTTCAAAGTTGTTCTGCAACCCCTTGTCATTGGCTGGATTTAGTTAATCAAAATTGCACTTTTTGCTCCTTCTTCCACCTCAACTTTCTGTGCCACTGTGAAAAAACAACAAAGAAAAACAAAGAAACATTGAAACTAGAGTGAAATTGTCATCATCGTATAAATGGAAAATGGCAATAGTTCTCTTAAAGTGTTTACATATACTTCATTCTGCATGGGACAATTAAATTTGAGTCACCTGCAAATCCACAAGCATTTCAGGGAGACAGCGCCATCAAATAAATTTAAGGATAAGCAATGGTGTAAATGGCTAATCTTTACTTCTGGCTTCTCCATTTGCAATCGCAACAATGGGGAGCTGTTTGAACAAAGGTGATGGTGTAGCACACAAAAAGGCAACCTACTGGCATCAGACAATAGTCCGACACATTGAAAAACATTCATCGTTGACATCACTGAGCCCGCCCACCTATTTCCATCTCAAAAAGTAAAACGTCTGCATTCATGCCTCACGGTGAGAGCTTCTTTTATTTTTACTCTCCCATGTAAAAACAAGCCACCAAACAACTGCTATCACAAGTGAAAGCGAACGGCAATAGAAGTCTTATCAAGCTAACATGTAAAGTCTGTTGTCAGTAACTCTCATTATCTCTGTTCCTCACAGCAGAAACTGCACATGGGTACCATCTCTGTTTTTCTCTTTTCTCATTCAGGCATAATCTGCAACAAGAACAACAGACTAAAAAAAAAAAAAACTTTCAGAGTCCAACTAAGTTCAGATGGGAGTGCTGACTGTGTTAAAAAGTGAACATGTTATTGTCGATTCTGACAAAAGAAAGCATTTAAGCTGCTGATTATAATGTACATTCTCTGAAGATCAGATTGCCCCCCTATGAAAAATATCGATAAAAAGACAATGTGCAGACTTTGTCATATCCAAGAAAAACTGGGGGCACATGCAAATACCCATTTCAAAGAAACACATTTTCTTGAATTTCTACTTTCAGCATAAGTCATGGTCAGCAGGATTCACCCTGCTGTTGTCATAGATCAATAAAACACCAACTGTCATTTTGTGGCTGTCGGCATTTTAGAATTCCAGTCAAAGGTTTTCATCCCCACTGTTCAGTTGTTCGACAAATCTCAGACGCATATTAAAGCAAATTAATGGTGAAGCAGTTTTTAATGAGAAAAACTCAGGCATTCACACCAGATGAGCCGTTTTTTAACTTTCTTTTGCTATTTTTTATGTTGACAAAAAAGCTGAACAGGCAAGACACTTACCTTGAAACCGCAGGGTACTTTTAAGGATTAAATACAGAAATAAAATATACAGGCAGTCATATTTATAACCTGACAGGAGAGTAAATATGCTTTCAAGCTCTGTTGAAAGCTTCATGTTCCTGTCCAAAGGTCTCATTGCATCTTTTGCCTGCTCACTTGTTTCTCTGAACGCTTATCTGTACAAAAGTGACATACTGCAAAGTTTGCCTGCGTGTGGGTTGACTGACAGCATGTGTCCATCACCGACAGAAATCTACAATATCAACTGACAGAGAGTAACTGAAAACAACACAGCAGATTTTTCTCTGATCACAAACTCTCCCGTTGGGGATCATCATGAGCAGGTTATTTGAAATAGTTTAAACTGATCCAAGGGTAATATAAAACAACTTTGAATTACTATCTATCATAAATGTTTAATTATAGTTAATAAATATGCAAATAATTATTAACTATGTGAAAATAATTCTAAGAAATATATACATGTTGACAATGAATGCACTTGCACAGTTTCAGAAATATTTCTTACTAGTTTTTGGATTTGGAAAATATATTTAAAAGCTGTTGGATATTACAGGATTTAGCTGTAAAGGTAAACGGACAGACAGTGAAAACAAATGGCAGGATAACCAAGCCGTTACCAAATAAATGAATAAATAAAAAAAAAAGTGAGAGGTGTTATTATACTTACAGTGAGTGTCTGTTAGCCTTACGGCATCGTGCCAAAGGTGCCCTATTGATTAAATGTGACACAGAAAGTCTCCAAGCTGCCGCCTGTCCTGCAGCCACCTACAGCGACTGTGCAACACAAATGAGCCTGCAAACTATAGATAGGAGGAGAAGGAGCAGGGGCGGGAGCAAGGGGAGGAGGAGAGGTCTCCAACGTTTTCTCAGTTTAACAAACTATCACTGCGGATTTCAACATTAGATTTTATGCTTTTATTCATTGCCATGTTTCATAATACTTTATAGATTTGTATTCGCATATTTTGCTTCTCTCTTCACCTGTGAAGTACTTTTGGTAAAAGTAACAGCTGGCAGTCCATCTGAGAGTGGACATCATACCAGTAGTAGAATGATCAATAAATACGTGCAAACCATATATTTTATCTGTGTTCCTTCTCATCTTTATATGAAAGAAAAGATCAATATACTTGTTGGTTTTCAGAAGACATGTAATGAGAGCAGAAGTATGTTTAACCAGGTATCTCCTGAAGTCAGTTCTCTGCAAAGTTTCATGCTGTCATAAACTAGTTAGTATGTTCACCCACTTCACCTGTTATTTAGAACAGGAAACAATTCCTGATCAAGTTCTTTGTGTCAGGTCCATTAAAATTCCTTTATCCACTCAGCAACCATCGGCAGAAAAGCTGGAACCTTTGCTCAGACTTAAAGCCGCTGACCCCAACATACCTGAAAGATAACACTAATTGACATGCAGCTTAGTGGTAAGAAAAACACTATTTTTCATTGTGTCATTAATAGCTACTTTCTATAGAATTCCATTTATTTTATAAACAACATTCTGTATATAGTGAATGAAATCTTTCCATTTACAATTCTTTATATCTTTAAAATGCATTCAATTTTGAGCGATGTTTCTTGGAACTGTGGTTTCATGCATGCAGAATTTTGTTCTTTCTTCTTATAGATTTGCCCGTTATGTTCTTTACACACAAGTAGAAAAAAGACCCAGAAAAAAAACATCTTATCCAGTTTTAGTTTATTTCTGTTAGAAAAAAAAATCTCTTCTCTTCAGCACATACGCATTGCACAAGTCTGGGAGCCTGATTTTCTTTTTTAAACTTTCATTTTTTCCTCTCAATTCCTTTCTTGTTTTTTCAAACCAAAGTTAAAAACAGCAGCACAACAGACACTTACAACCAGCACTGGGCTTCCCAAAACTAACAAGGCTCGGAGGAGACCGGGTGGACAACTGGCACTTCAAACCAGCAGACAGAAAACATCCAAAGCAGCAGGAAGAGGCCTGATCGAATAACTGCATCTCTTAACCACCATTCAGTTGAGTATCAGCATGTTTTTCCATTTTTAAGCTACATTGACTGTAAACAATGAGGAAATGTTAATGAAAAGTTAGAAATGCATTTATCCAACATGTAAAACAAGAATATCAATACTATAATAATCTGGATGCATTCAGTTCTAAACTCAATAATGCTATTAATCATGTTCTGTGTATATAACACAAAGCACTTTATTTTTGTTGGTAAAGGAAGTTATCTCCAGTGGAAAATGGGCTTGGTACGTTTTCTGTCTGCGTTGGGACTGTCAATAAAGTGCCAAGTTGCTGTTGGGAAAATGGGCTCCATGAACCACTCGAACAGGTAAAACCACTTTATCAACAGACACGTTGCTGGTGTAGAATATATCATATTATCAATATTACTATTATCATTATTTACAAATCTCTGTACAATCAAATACACAGGGGGATAAAAAGGTCCGTCCTTCCAGTCAAGCATTCAAGAGGACAGTTTAAAAGCTGGATGCACTCATGCAACAGGATGTCTGACCAGTTTCACGTACCAAAATAGAGAAAACAAGAAGCCACCATGGTGGAGTTTATCACATAAAGACAAGGTGACTTCCTATGTTTCTGTAGGCAGAAGGTATATCAGGATATGCGCCTTATGCTTCTGACATTAGACCGTCACTGGGCTTCAGACTAGTTTTTCTGACAGTTTTTAAGGAAAAAAAAACAACAAAAGCATTGAAAAGTAGCTGATGCTTCCAACTGAGAACAGCATGACGAAGTGGCGTTGTCAACACTGAAAACGCATGCTTCTCAAACATCTTTCGGTGTCTACTTGGGTCAAAAACATCCTGTTACGAGCATCCACCTTAACAGAATCAGCAGGACAGAAACTTCAGGAGGAGAAACTCTCTCCGTCAAGTTTCAACAAAGATCTCTCCGGGAGGAACACCATCGGGGTTGCATATTCTCAAAAAGTATACAAACATGTCAAATCAAACTCTGGTGGGGTTTAGAGAAGAACAAAGAAGATGGGTGAAATACTGCATAGCTTGTTAGTTTAAAGATTTAACCATAGTGGTGATAACATTTGATGGTTTACGGTCAGGCTCCCTACAGTACCAGGAAATACTCACTGATCTGAGGGCAGCTGGTCCCAGTGGGAAATGAAGCCGAAGCTCACTGAAGTTAATACAGCACGTTCCAGAATCACCACCAAGACCACCATTAAAGCTGACAAACAGGACAGCTGCAAGTACAACTATTAGGTCCAAAAAAGGACAACCATCTGACCTTATGATGGCCTTCAACACTAGCTTGGGAAAATTTTTAGATGAAATAATATCAAAGCAGGTGCATCCCAAGAGAAACAGGATGCCATTCAACGCTAAATGTTTTAAGATGGTTTTCTTTAGGAAAAAAGAAGACAACGCTGGTGCAGAGTCTGGAACAAACACGGAGCAGTCCATTTGAAGGGGCTATAAACACTGGTGCCCATTACTGCAGGTACACGGTATTCATTCTGTTTCCATCGTGTGTTTCAAATGGAAAACTTACAGTGAGACAAGTCAGTTTTTATAAGCAAATCACAGTTTGCTTATAAAAACTGACAAGAGGAGGACAGTGATTTACATTTATGGGAACAATCGCACTGGTTCTGTTATGCCAACAAAAAAAAAAACATAAAAACAATGCACTTTTTTTCCTTTTGCTTTTGTTCAGTTCAGGTAGAAAACTACACGAGCAGACTTGTTACTGGCCACGGAAAACAACAGGATGAAAACAAAGAGAGAACATACTTATAAAAAAACACAAAATAAAAAGAGATAAGATGGCTTCCATTGTGTACAATCTGAATTTTGTCTTTCAGTGGTTTAATGATATGCAAAGGCTGTTGTAACTCAAAAACCCAGTCTGCTGCAGCACCAGTGGAAGTTGTTTCTTTTCTACTAAGACTAACTCAGAACCAGCAGGTCAGCTTTGTGTGCTGAGGTCATTTTTGAGACTGTGCGGATTGTTTACTCTGATACAGTACAATGGCAAAAAAACAAAAACAAAAAAAAAACACCAGAAAAACAAAAACTTATCCGAAAAAAATGCAAACATGGATCATTAAAAGTACCTGGATGCACGACATAACACACAATGTGGTGGTGGGTCAGAAGAAAAATAAATGAAAGAGCACAAAAGTGTCAAAACCAGAAAAGGCAACTGATGGGGACTTCCATATTAGAGAGGGGGTGGCACAAGATAACCAACACCAGCTCAGTTTTAAAGAAGACTGGCACCTAATGGACTGAGGTCACTATTATCATCCAAACAAAAGTTGGAACAAGGCAAATAACAGAAAAAAGGGGAAAAACACAGCACAGAACACGAATGACGTCACAGTTTGCGGCGTCATCACAGCAGGGTTGAATGCACTGATGATTCAATGACGTTAGAGTCTAAACTTCTCGAAATGACTACCAGAAAAGCCTTTATTCACAGCCTGGGGGTAAAAACTTGCATAAGGAATGGCTTTTGGATATTTCGGCCCATGAAAAATGATGGATGACGTTACACTTTCACTGCATGCAGCGTTGCGGCTTCAGCCAACAGCTTCATAAACAGGAAAATGGGGGGGACCAAAAGAGAAAACAACACAGTGACTAAATGTTATTAGTCGGGGTCAAAGTGTAGTCCAAGTCTATCACTGATAAGAGCGCTCAATTCTATCAATGAGACCTTCCGAAAGCTTGCTTAGCTAACGTTTAAGTACCTGATTAGGAGTTCATACATCAACCATATATTCTATAGGAGAAATTGTTCTGAGACAGCTGGAACAGATCAAATCTCATTGATCGTTAGTTGGAACACAAAGTTATGGGTGCAGAGAGGTGGACCCACAGCAAGGAGTCTCAAACTGAGCTGAAAACACATCTTCTCTGCTGGAGAGTAAAGGCATGTACACTGCGGAGCTTAACACGTAAAACAATGGAAAGCACTGTCTGGCTTTAAGGTTCAGCTCCTTTGACACTAAAGAGGTGGAAGGCTATAAAGGTTGAGACTTTAACAGGGAGACCACAATAATACAGATAAAAATACACTTGTGGTCCTCTGCTTAAAACCACTATAATCTAATATCACAAGGATTTTACCTGCCCTTTAGAATAAAACACGTGTTGAACATAAGATTTAAACTTCCCCAAATAATCACAGAGCAGATCGTTCAAAAAGAATCCTTTAAAAGGCAGAAGTTTTGCTGAAAGATGAAACATCCAAACCAGAAGCGCCGCATGTGTTTTTCAAGTATTCGAGTCATGATGAATCTAAGAATGACAACAGCCAGCACACAAGTAGCGCCTGGCTCGTGAGGCCGTTTCCTCATTCAATGCTTTTTGTGCCACACTCTGGTTTGCATAACTGTGGTTGATTTTGCCCACATCTGCCAACTGCTCTTTGTCGGAAGCCAAGTCGGTGTGGACGTGGGCATGTCTCAGGTTTCACGCCTGGCTGACATGGGCAACTACAGCATCTGAGAAAAGATCAGTATCGAGGGAATGCGGAGAAACTACTTCATTAACAATTCCTGTGGGTTAAAGCGTATTTTTCACAGCCAGTTGGAGGGTCGGGATGATGAATCTTTGCCTTCTTAATTCAAAGGATTCCAACAATATGTACACCATCAGAATGGTAGAAATGGCTAAACATACAGTGCTGACAGACCATGCTCCCAGCATTCATGCATTAGCATGTGGGGCCACTTCCATTATCGAAATCTTGGTCCTAATTGTCTCCATTCTTTTGCTATCATATCTCTTTCGTCCAGGCCCTACAATCTTCAACTGTAATGTCAGCCTGAAGGACCTCGTGAAACAACACCTCAGTGTCCAACCAAAGCAGCAGGAAGAGGCAAAGAAAGGCAGAGGACAACAACAGTGGACAGGAGAGATTGCAACCACAAACTGCTGAGCCAGACTGGGTCCTGAACAAATATCTACAACATACTTCAATGTGTTGGAAGACAGTGTGTTGGTCCCATCATCTCACACTCCACTCGGCAGACTGGGCATTGGCAACGGGGTATTGTTAGTGTTCCTTACGAGTGGACAGGTGGTAGAGAGACAAACAAAAACAAAAAGGCCATATGCAGAGGAGCAAATTACAGATTTCAAAATGTTTTTTTTTTTTTCGGCTTTTCATCCGAGTTGAAGGAGGCAGAGGGATCTCAGCAGGATTTGGCTTCAGTGCGCTCCTCAGAAGACGCCGGCATGGGGAGGAGCCGTGTGCACGAGTGACCAAACCTCCCTCCCAAACCTTCCAACGTGATATTTCTGCGCTTGCAGACACACAATTTCCTTGAGTTGCTGGTGGTTAAAAAAAAAACAACAACAACAAAAAACATGAATTCAAGAGTGACTTCTTTCCTGTTCGGACATCCTCTCCAGAGGAGCAGTTGCATAAATAGTCACCAAATGCACTACTGTCCCCAAGATGTAATGCTACAGTAGTTTTTCACGCAAACACAGTAACAAAACTCTACAATACTTTTGTCTCTGTGCTTCCTGACAGGGCTGATCTCAGGAATCAACAAGAAGCATAAATTAATGATCAAAATATTAAAACCTCTAAGATAGGAGGGCTCTGGGGATTTAAGAGAACTGTTAAAGGTTAAGATTATTTACAAGAGTTTGATTATTAAAATAACTTCTCAGTTTCTCCATTTTTGTATTCCTGTAGTGGCCTCTGTGAATGGGGGCTGCAGCAGCGTCGAAACTTTATGACGTCACAGCGCTTAAGGGTGATGACGTCAAGGTGTTTTAGGGTGTGGGATGTGTGTGTGTGAGAGGGGAGGGGTTTGACATCTTCTTATCAAGAACTGACGATGTCACAACTCATTTTCTTCACAGGTCTTCTGAGGTCTTAAGCAGCTCCATCAGTGCTCCCACAGCTCCAAAATAACCCTGGAATGAAAGAAGATGACATGAAGACACACACAAACACCAGTGGAACTGTATTCAAACAAAGGCAGTGAAAGCGAAGTGTCACTATTTAGCCTCTGTGATTACATTTGTTCAGGTTAAGCTCAGGACCTTGGCCTGATTTAAACCGACAATGTATAAGCCAAATGCTCACCTCATGCTCAAGAAAGAGGGCTCTTAGCTGTCCTTTCGACCAGAAGTCCATGGCATAAGCGAGCAGTTTTGTGGATACCGTGTTGATCCGAAGGAAGTTCCCAACAAACACCACACGCTCGATTTTCTGATTCAAAAAGAAAAAAACAGCACAAAATAGCAAGGGCTTTAGTATGCTTATGCTTTTGACTCCCTCTAAGGTGTCTATGCAATGTCCTCCTAAAGCAATTTCGGGCTGTTTAAAATGTATTTTTCTAATATCATGATAACAAAAATAAACAACCCCATGTGGAAACAGTCACATGATGGTTATGAAATATCCATTAGTCGAGGGTGAAAATGTAACCTCTATTTCCAGCCACATGGGAGCGCTAGATACTAATACAATGGCAAGACATTACTTTATCAGGGAAATCTCATTATGCAAGTTTACCTCTGCATTTAAAGTCAGCATTGGGTGATTTTAGTAGCTGTAATGGCTTAACTTAACTCGTTCCAATGGCATTCCAATATCTGATAAGAAAATCTAGGGTAGTATAATATAGAGTTATTAATTTCTTAGAGGGCCTTGAACTTTAACGCTGATCTTTAAGTAAAACAGCTTCAAAAACAAAGAAACGTCAGCCGCCCCCCTGACTGAGGGGCCTGAGCTTGTCTTTGCTGCGGTTCTGTGTGCAGTGATAGCCCTGTACAATGCTGCTTGATCGCCATGCCACAAGGCAACACTGTAAAGAAGCTCACAGCACACAGAAAGTGTTCAGAGACAACCAATATCATTAGCTTTGATTGATGCATGTTTTAGGAGGAAATGTGTGGACTTTGTGGCTTTTATAATAGAATCATGCTGTTAAATATTGTTTTTATGGATTCTTGACACAGTATAACATATTTTGCACATCAAGCAAAACCTGAACCTCATGGCTCCCATAATCACGGATAGCAAGCCAAATGAAATTAATAACTAAGTTTTTTTTATGTTTTTAGAAGCATCTGGTTTGTGTTGTATGGTTAAACCTCCTGAGTTACAGAGCTGAATAAGTACTTGAGGGACAGTTCAGCACAGCACTATAAAAACTGTTGGAAATGACTAGAAAACTATTAATGTTTTCCCACTTTTTAAAAAAAGAAGTATAGATAGATTAATTATCAGCTGCTAAAATGTATGAAAGAAAGAGACAAACTCCATGTTTGTAAAAGGGCACAAACAGGAAACACAAAGCAAAACATCAGAAATATAACATTTAAATATCTTTATAACTGCATCGGTAACACAGAAACCTCTTTTATTTCTCAATCGAAATGTGGGTTAGTTGTGTAACACACTGCTAACTGCTGGTGGTGTTAAGGAGACAGCAACTTGCATTCTTTTTGTGTGTGTGTGTGTGTGTGTGTGTGTGTGTGTGTGTGTACCTCGTTGACCGCACACATGCGTGCGATGGATCCTATGTTATTAGTGATGGTGACCAGTGTGGCTCTGGCCAGGTCCTCCTTACTGATGCTGTCCCTTTTTTCTTTGCTCATCATGTGACCAAAGCTGTAAAACAAGCCATGGGAAATATGTTATTGAAGAATAGTTTAAATCTTGTGTCCGATGAAAGCACTGAGTTGGTGGCTAATTAAGGTGACAAAAGTCTGGCACATGTACAGAAAGTAGTTTTTAGAGGCAATATTGATCAAACTGACAGTGTTTTGTTGCCCTAAATGGCATAAGGGAACAGCACAACAGCACATGCTGATCATCGTCTGACTGACTACAGTGTGAAAATTTTGTTTTGCTTTATTGATCGACCTTTGACCTCTGCTGAATGTTTACAGAATAGAAACTAAACCCAAAATAAGCTGGTGTGGTTCAGTCTGCTGTGACTCCACACACCATTTGCTGGTACGTGCCTTTTATGAACCTCATCAATCAATTATAAATAATTCACGGTCATTTTTAGTGTAGTTCATCCTCCTGCTTTTAAAAACAAAAATTCATTTAAGACTGACTTCAGCTACCGAGTTCCAAGTTCACTCTAAACACTCAACAATCTTATCAGTATTTTTTTTCTTTCTGCACTGTACATCACCATGGTTACAAGGAGTACTTTATTCGACGCTGCTGTGTAGTAACATGCAGCATTACATTTTAAATCACCTCCTGTCATGCTGATATGAGTTAAAGCCTGGGCATTTTTGTTTTCAGTTGGCAGTCTCAGGTTTTTACTCTAGTTTTAAACCTGTATAATCAAAGAAATGCATTACCTTCAGTAGAGATATTATCTTTTACTAAAATCAGGACACTGAAAAGTGGTAATCATGGCGTATTTAACATCTGTTTTGAGTGAAATGCAGTGTCAGCTTCATGTTCACCTGGATGCAACAGCAGAGCCCTGTAAGCCAAAGCGTTCATAGTCTCCACCGTAGATATCCTTCACCAGTTTGTCCACGTTTGTAGAGTCACCCTTGCTGGCCATTTCCAATGCCTCCTCGAAAGTCTCGCAGCCCGTCAGCAGACAGCAAAGGCCCAGGAATGTACCTCCTCCCAAACTGAAAATGGAGCATTGAGAGAGGATGAGCACAAGGTAAACAAGCAGAGCAAAAATATGACAAAGAGTGAAGCACAGAACGGGCCAGAGGCCAGGAGCATGAACAAAGGAATGAAAACAAGGGGTGAGAGAATAAATCATTAAAAACAAAGAGGTTTGGAATACATGTAAAGGGGGACAAATGCTGTTTCAGAACATTGAATTCAATTGTTAAAAAGTGAGGAACCATTAATTAGGGTCTTTTTTAACTCAATTACCAACTTTGACCTTAAGGAACACAGCGAGACCAAGTGAGGAGCCAAGAGCAGGCAAATGAAAATGTAGATAAAAATTTCAGGATGTATTAAACATGCTTTGAATCATTAACAGACTGATCGGAATGAAATCAAACAGCGAGGCCAGGAAGGCCTGAGACCTCCACTGGGAACACAAACTGTTTTCATTCGCGTGGTGTAAAAGTCAGACTAAGGTGAGGAGCCTCGCCTTCTATTTTCATAACAAGGACGTAACCAGCGGTGTACTGTGACAGCACATGTACACACACACAGACAGACGGTATGTGCTTGGCTGGATTAGCTCATCAGCTGAACAAAGGAGATAGCAGGAGGCAGGTTCAAATGCTGAGTAAAATTTAAATAAAAACAAACACACAACAGTGCAGTGCTGATAAGCAATTGTTTTTACAGTCTGATATCGAATCTCAGCTAATTGTACTGTTACATAAGTGGAAAAGTACAAAAAGTGAGAGTGTTATTGTCAGAATTCACTTGGGTGTAAAACACTTTGCTTATCTGAGGGATCAGATAGTCTGATGGACTGTGTCATTTCACAGTCAGAGGCAAATGTAAGATGGTGGGTGCCACTCCTCACCTGGTCCCAGTCACCCGTTTGAAGTTGTTCTCCGAGTACACAGCCAGTATGGAGACCCCAGAGCCGATATTCACCAGCAGCATGGGGAAGGGGTTGTCCAGGTTGCATGGTTTCTTCACACAGCTGTGTGTGTCTGACGGGTTCTGAAAATAGTAGCACTCAGGGTGTCCGTTAAAACCAACCCTGTCGATAAACAGCAGCCCGCGGATGAGGCAGTCCAACTCGTCCAGCTTTAGCAGCTCCAGGTCGGCCATCTGCAGCACAATAGGAGTTGGATTGGACAAGAAAGAGATTTCTGGTGATTAGATTTGATTAAAGCCCTTCATTTTCTTCGTATAATTTGAGTGTATGAAATCAAAACATTCTATGGAAAAACAGATTTGAATGGGATTTTTACAGTTGTCCATTTCCTATACTCTGAGGTCTCCGAATGCCTCATCTAAGATATCATGAAGACAAATGTTCCAGTCAAATGACCTCTGTTGAATCTTAACAGATTTTATCGTATCTAGCAGGACTTTTTTCTGGCCATACACTCACCGTTCTGAAGTCATCCTCAAACTTGTATGCCCCTCCTCCTGTGGCGCAGAGTGTAGTGTGAAGGCTGGAGAAGTTCTTGTCCCGTCCCATCTGGATGAAACGAGGCATGGCCTGCGTTGGGAAGCGGATGAAGTGCAGGTTCCCCGTCCTGCCGAACATGGTCAGGTTCCTTAGCTCCAGGTGGACATCGCGGACACCTGTTTTACCTGAGTGCAAAGGTTAGGATCCTTACAACACTACAAATCAAATACACAATGACACTAATGTGTGTGTATGTGTGTGTGTGTGTGTGTATGTGTGTGACAGACACAATATGTCTTACCATAGGCAACGTTTGAAGTGAGGTAGCGACGGATTGACTTGAGGTTTTCAACTTCTTCTTGCTCTTCTTCTGCAGTTATATCAACCGGCTCAAAGTAAACCAACTTGACCAAGGTCCCACCAATGTCCATACCGAACCAGGGGAAGGCTGCAAAGGGAGAAATTCATCAACCTCTTTAAAACAGGACTTTACAACAGCATCTCACAAAAAAACTTAAATGTGATGAATAGCAAGTTATTATTGAGATATGATTCAATATTTGATCCTCTTGTGGCTGAAATATGGCTGAAATAAATGTCATCTATATGTAAAAAAAAAAACCCACAAGAATAAATGTTTTCAGCAGAAAGGGGAGCTTCTATTGAAATAATCCAGATGATTAGCCCTCGATCGTCTTTTCTGGGCTGGTTTAGTAGAACAGATTTCAACATGATGACAATAAAACATTGCAGAACCACACACTAGTTGAACTGGTTTGGGGAAAAAATATAGAGCTCACCAAGAGCCAATGTTCCCATAGAAACAGATACCCTTCCCCCACCATCTCCCCTCCACTCCATCGCAAACACAGAGTCCAGCCTCCTATTTTCTCTGTTTCTCAGAGCCTCGGCTGCTCCCTCACAAAAACCATCTTATTATTTCTTAGGCCCAATTAGACCAGCTCTATTAATACTAATCAAAATGTACTAAAATGAATTTAGGAAGCATTGATTGATGGATTTCGATTTCTAAATCAATGTTGCAATTTTGGACAAGCTATGTGCGTGATGATAAATGAAGCCACATAACTAGCCCAAATGTTAACGTAATAATGTTCTTTTGAAAGTGAGCTTTGCATCGCTTAAGTAAAACAAGACGATTTAGAAAACTGTGGGTTCTGTCAGAAATTTAGAATTGGCTTCAAACGCATAAAAAGACAAATCTGGACACAGGCAGATCAAACTAAATGACAGTAACCACATCAAAATGATGATTTTCCGTTCTACCTGTCAATACACGGTTATTTTTAGCAGCCACCAGCTCTGACCCATTTAAGTTTGCACCAGCACTTCAGCTAGCGCCAAAGTCCTGGTGTAACAGCCGAGAGACTGATTGTGATTCAGCAGTTATGGTTGCAGACGGCCAAACTGGAGACGGCCTCCAACTACTCCACCAATCCTTTATGCTGACCGGGAATACAGTTAGAGGTCAGCAGAGCTTTCGATGCAGACACTGTCCCTCTGACCAACAATAATGTAAACATTGTGTAACTGCTCAAGCAGCATGTGTTCACTTAAACATGTGCTGTTGTGGAAAACGCCTGCATTCACCAAAGGAATGCGTTGAATTCATCCATTTAGAGCCTGATGGTCAGCCATCCCACTGAACCACCAGGGCATTGAAAACCACACGGATTTACACACAAACAAACTTACTCAAGCAGAAAGCCTTTTTGTTTCCTTCCCAGAAAAATATGAGGGCTTGTAGTCCTTTTGAAAACGCTTGCTTTTTCTTGTTTCAAAATTGGAAACTTGTTTTTCCTAGAATAGAATTATACAAAATAGACAACGACCTTGCCAAGAGCAAAATCGGTTGGTCCTGAATCAAGTAACATTTTGGGTAAAATTAGATATTTTTTCTTTCCTCTCACTGACCTCCTGCTATGCGGCTAATTCTTTTAAAACAGTTTTTAACTATTTCTAAACAAAACTACTATTCTGTTTTATGGTTTAAGATGCTTTACAATAATCTGTCATTTAAATGAATAAATGAGAGGAGTTTACTCCGATCGTTTGTAGAGTGATACAGACAGAGGTGTGTATCACTGCTTTCTTTCTATTTCTTTGCTCAAATGTGTCTCAAAACATTTCACTGAGTTCGGTCAGCATGCGAAACAATATCATCATACATCTAATCGTATTTCTGTAAATCCATTGTGAAAAAAAAAACAGTAAATCCCAATAATAATCTCAAATACCACCCACAGCTTTCCAACAAACAAATCCCTGAATACTCACTAAAAATGCATCAACAAAATGAGATTTTGTCTTTGTGCTGAATAAATTCAAATTATTCCTTAAACTGAGTGCTGAGATAACTACATTAACAATGTGATATTCGAAATAGATTGTGCATTTGCCTTTGGATTTTTGTTAAAAAACAAAACTGGACTGACTCCACTTGAAAGCACAGAGTGATACCATGCATACTGCATATGACTGGTGACCTGCCTACCCTGTGCCGCTAGCCCAGCTGCCAATGGATGATCAGGAGATGGAACCATTTCACAACAGACAGCAGAAAGGAACAGAGTCACTCTGGTTTACTGAGGCAAAGTCCACGTTCAGATTAGAACTGCAGAATTTGAGCCTTGGGCTCTTGAGCTCCTGCAGAACGAAGAGAGCTCCAGATCTCTGGAATATTCTCTGGTTACTAACTAACTAAGTCCAACAATGGAGATCTCATCAAGGGACGAAGCTGGTTAGAAAATTATGGGTTCTCATCCTTTCACACAAACACACACACACACACAGTCAGTTACGCAGAAATACGCCTCCTTAAGTTTTCTGTAAGCCAAAGTTATTATGTTTTTCTATCCCAACCTAAAGCTGGCAGCCTTTCCTTTGAGCCTTCAACTTGGTGAGATGAAGTGAATTTCTCCTGATGAGTTGATAGCTACCCTCTAAGCGTTGCCGGGGGCGGCGCTCCAGTTCACTCAGAGTCAGTGCATCATGTTCAGGAGAGTTTCAGGTCTAAAGTATGTGGTCGAGTCGGAAAACTAGTTTCCCAACAAATCTTGACAGCTGAACAGGACAAACATTTCTTTCCGTGCACAATTGTTACCTTTTGAACTATAAGAGTGTTTGACATCAGGTTGAGAGACAGAGTTCTTTTTTTCTTGACATCAGTTGACACTTTTTTTGATTAGATCCTTCACTCTCTCTACGTGGTTTTCAAGAAGAAAGAAAACACCTGAGAGGTGCAGACAGACAGATTTTTCATATAACCCCCAAAATATCTTAAAGCATTAAAACAAAAAGGAATCAAAAGATGATTTGAAATGCTCATATTTTACTTGTCCAGCTGTTGCTGCTTCTTTACAGCAGACCAGTCGCCTCACCTTTTGTGTTGCTGCCCCCCCCTCCTGTCCCCTCTCACCCACTGACCTGTCCTGATTCTGTACACATGCAGCAATGCATTAAGAAAATGTTTGGAACACAAATAATTGACAGCTTTAAAGGGATACTTATCATAGAAAGACATAATGAGTCCCTCTTTTTCCTTTTTTTAAATCACAAAGCGCATAACACAACCCATGTTGTGTTTCACAAAGTGGCACTCTTAACCTGATACATGTTGCTGGAGCAACACACGCGCCCTTTCACCTTCAAGTCTGAAGAAACTCAAGAATTGCTTCAACAATTTCCAAAGATTTGTGGGCAACCGCACAAAGCCCAGAGCCTTAGTTTTAATAGTTTAAGGAAGTTGATAGCTTCCCCTTAAGGAAACAGAGGAGCAAAGCTGAGAAATGTCAGTGGAATGATTGTTGCCTACTCCTGGTTCCACTTAAAATATACTGTGATGTGATGAAAGGAAACACCACATAAGCAACTGAAGCGGGCAAAGGGACATGATAGCGTCAGCCTCAAGTGACCAGCAGAGTTTCCTCCACCTCAGCCAAGAATACACTCACAGACAGCAAGCGGTGGGATTCTTTCATTTAACATTAGAGGACCGCATAATGTAGCTTGTTGCCTCAAATGAATTAGTAACTGTCCTCTTTAAAATCCTTTAAGTGGAAAGACTGAGGTCTCCATTTCCCTTTAAAAAAAAAAAAAAAAAAGATTGCTCTCATAGAGGAAATTCTACTACAAGCATAGCCATGTAATAGCAGTGTGTAAATAAGCAGGTGACTCCTCACAAAGGAGAAAGACACAAGTACACCTGACAGTCAAATTATTTTATATGTGCATAAACACCAGTTTGTGTGAGCGTTTTGAAGAAAACAGGAAGACAACCTAATGACAAATAGGAGCAGCTCCTTTTTTATATCTGGAACACAACAAGAGAATAAAATTAAAGTTGGAAATACAGTATAGCGCACCACACTATTTGGATATTGAAGAGCAAACAGCAGAACACACTTTATCATCCATGAATAAACAGGCTTTAAAGTGCTTTGAATTGAAAATATTTTCCTTATCTTAGCACAATGGGGAGGCTTTGTCATCTTTACTGGACAGTAGACAGTTCACATGGAACAGAAAATGAGGAGAGATTAATGCAAGAAACTAATCCCTTCAGTCGAATAGAAATTAAGACAAAAAGACTGAGGAAACAAAAGTCAGACAGACCAGCGCCCAGTCTAAAACCTCCTCCTGTTGTTAGACGTGTAAACATTAGCAGGGCCTGGCCAAAGTTTCCGCCTCATGAAAAATGCATGTCTTCACAGATGTGCCATTGTTTTGTCTTCAGGGTGCTGGTTTCTCCACGACTCGACAACTTACAAACTTGATCTTATTCACAGCCATTCACTGTCCTTGCCTCATCTAAAAGAATCACCGGTAATATTTACGGCCAAAGGCCTAAGTTATTTTAAATATTTGCTTTGAATAATGACAGCATAAATCTTCAATAATCTCCACCTGTGGAAACATGAGAAACTGTGTTCCCTCATCACCATACCCCTGTGAAGCGAATACAACAACAAAAAGAATACTTCATACATAAGGAGTCATTATACTTTTCTGTCTGTGGCTGTTTCTTCTATGAAAACAAACTGAACCTGACTGAAAAGACCGGCCCGTATTTGTCTGTTATCCATTTACCAGCTGCATTTTAACATGCATCACATAAAACCTGCACAAAAAATCATTTTCAAGCACTTCAGCAACTCAGATCTGAGCCTTTCCATCCCCTGAAGAGCTGCAGCCAGAAGGAATACTCAAAGAATTTAGAAAATTCCATCCATTAATGAAGTTTTGACCCTTCTATAATCCCCCCTTTAACATCAGAGTCGTGTCTGTATCACGCTAACATACTGTGTGCAGCCAAAGGGCACTGTGACAAGGAGCAGGGCACAGGAGAAATGATGGCCTCCATGTAGGTGAAAGGCCTCTGGCCTCACAAACACCTGCCTTGCACAGGACGTCCACATGGTGGATACAATATTCATGCAGGAACGGTCTACTAAGAAGAGCATCATTTGTGTTGATTTTGTCCCGTTCAGATGGACTCGTCTTGTTCTGTTCTTTTCTGAGACACATTCGGTGATAAGACAAGAACATAAATCAGCTTCAGCTTGTTTTTATACAATAGATACAATGACCTCAACACTAAACGTGACGTGTTTTTTTTTTGTCTTCAGTCACAATTATCACTGATTCACTGTTGAAGTCAATTAAAAAAAAAAAGAATATCTTAAATACAACTATTTCACTATGATTCATAACTCAACGATCATCTTGATCCATGTTTCAGCTACTCAGAAACAAAACATGGCTGTAACTGATTTGTTATCTTCAACACATAATGATAAACTAAATATTGTTGAGTTTAATTAATTGTTTGTGCAATAAATGTTGCATATTAATAACAATGATCAGAAAGTGTTGACAAAAAGCTTTTTTTCTTAATATCTTAATATATAAAATAGCTACATGAGATGAGAATTTGGTCATTATTTCCATTCAATTATATTCTAAAATATCCTTTTTATTATCTGTATATTACAACAAACAGATCGTTGGTCATCCTGCAAATCCAATTTCCAAACTAAAGAGACTGAAAAAAGAATGTAAGTGTTTTAGAGAAATTAAGCAGATGTGGGACTGCACCCAGTTTCAAAGGGAGGAAAAGTTTCAGTAGTTTTTGGGTGTGGCGCTGCCCCTTATACTAATTTACATTATCTCTGACATAATCTCACCCAAATTACCTATGTTCTTAGAGAAGCTCATTTACAAATCCTGCACATCTATCTGTGAAAGGCAGGAGGGGAACATTGACCTGTTTGACAAACCTGTATCTGCCCATGGGAGTTATTGTGTGACTAAACTAACACATGTACATGGGTGTACAGGCTGATCCCAAAGAGCTGAAAACCGGGTGGGCCATGGTATTTATTCAAAGTTTGTTGCTTTTTTTCTGAAAAACTGTTTTAACCCCAAAACCCTACTGAGAGTTTCAGCTGTGGTCTGAATTTGAATTTGTTGCGTTTGATTTCTTTTGATTTTTAGGCGACACATACAAAGGAAAAATATAAATGATCCTTTTTGTTATTATCTGCAGCATAAAATTTCCTTTCATTTTCCTGAATCACATAACTCTTATTTATAACAAAAGAATCATGCAACATAAAACAAAATTGTCAACTTGAACCGCAGATTTTCTCTTAGTTTCATTAGTAAGAGCTGCTCTGCTTCAAAGGACCTCAAAATGTATTAATATACTGATAATTATCCAACCAGTACTACTTTTTATTTTAAGGCAACTACATTGCAAATGTTATGATGAATTTGAACTGGTTTAAAGCTGCTGCACAATGCAACAATTCAAAAGATAAAAAACAATGGAATAATGTTTCAGCAAAAAGAAACGCTTTTACCACCAGATACCCAGCCAGAATTCAGAAGCTGCAGCCATTGTTATGTAGCTGAAGGCAAAGAAATGACAGATCTCCAAAAGAAACCACTTTTAAGTAACATTTTTTAGGTCAGCCATCACAGGATACTGTGTCAAATCTCATTAGGTTCCATCTCTTTCATTCCACTAGAGAAGCAAATACATAAACGGCTGCCAACTTGCTTCCAGTGAAAACAAGCAGTACTTAAGGCAGCATTAACCAAAAGTAACCCCAACCTTTCACCACCTCGAACCCAAACAGAACAAAAGACTTGGGACAAAAGTAAAAAATCACATCCGTGAGGGGAACACATACCGGGGTCATCCCCAATAAGGGAAAGCTTAAGAGTTTTATCTAGGTTTATCGGGATGGTTGGACTCCATCCAAGAATAAACCAGCCATGAAGCACTCGAGCTCTAACAAGACCGTTCAAAGTTTACAAATGAGATGACCCTTTAATTACATAATCTTGGGAAACTCTTCTTTTTCCTACTCTGTCGCAACTCAACATCCCGGCAAAAAAATAAAAATCAGTGATGTATTATCTGCAGTATGGCTGACTCATCCAATAAAACATCACAATAACAAACATTTTTCATATTCTAAGTATCTGTGTGTGTGTGCTTGTGTCTCACTGCTGCAGGAACTGTGGAACTGTGAGGGAACTATGGTTGTGTGTGTCTGGAGTCAGCACATCTATAGTCATTCACATCACTTTGAAGCTGGCTGTTTTGTTTTTTTTACATGAGAACTGAGCAAACATGTAATCATGTAATAAACCTTACTGATTACTTGTGTATCCGAAAAACAGTGTGACGCTTGAGAGAGCTCATTCCAAATGATCTCTGACCTGATCATTGCAGAAACAATATGTCTGTAACATATATATTTTCAGATTCATTAGACTTTTAAATACTTGAGTGCTATTCAAAAGTCAAAATTGTTTTTTGGCTGTAGGTAGACAGTTATATACAAGTGTATCCTTGCAACCAAAAAAAGTGTGTTTTTTAATCCAACAATTAGGGAAAGTGTAAGCAGAAATATTCATGCTTGGTGCAGGAACAAGAACATTTATAGATAAAGCACTGTATCATCTGAATGTAGCAGATATGTGTCATTCACCTCACTTTCTAAAGAAAGGGATACGTTATGTGTTCAGCCACTAAGATATCTTGTTAGTTGGCAGGGATGAGAAACGAACAGAAAATCAGTTCACTTTGTACAAACAAGCATCGAGCTCTAACAATGAGTGGGTGACATCCAACAGCTGATAGAGTTGCAAATACTGTGGTATTATTGCCGTTATATGCCTGCTTCTCACAAATGACAGTTACAAAACTTTTCATGAAATAAAAAAAACTTTTCTTTTACTCTCCATGTCTCCCAAAATTATTAACAGATGCAGGGAATGCTGAGAGGCTAACAATGCATCTACAACCACATCTGACATCTCTACAAACATCTTAACAAAGTACCAAGTAACAAGTAACTACTAATTACAAACAAGAAGACAACAAATATCCTTTACGAACAGTAAACTTTAAAATCATATGACGAAAAAGTTAAATATTGTGTGCTTAAGAAGTGATAGATACAATGACATTAAGTAGTATTTCTATCTTACTAATTTAAGATCATAAAAAGGAGATAATGAAAGACCAGGTTAGGAGTTTATAGACATTGCCGATCTCTGTACAGTGAAAAACAAACCAGCTCAAACTTACCCGGTTTCTTCTCAGTTATAAGCTTCATTGTATAGATAAATATCTGCTCACAGGTGCAAACAAGGAAGCACTTATTAAAAAAAGCAGAGAAAACTTTTTGATAGATGTCTTTGTTGAAGGTTTCAGACAGTCTGGGATATCTGACAAGACTTTACAATGCCAATGAAAACAATACTTTCAAGCATTCTTCGCGAAATCTGAAAAGTTTACTATGATCCTCGCTAACATGAACGCCAACACTTGGTAATAAAGGGGGCGGGGTTTTGATCCACTCACCCTTCCTCTTATAGACAAGAGTCGCTTAGTGATTGGCTGAAGTAAGCCAACCCACTTATCAGGAGCTATTTCACCACTGACAACCAACCAATCACAGCGCCCTAAATACAACCTGAGGGTCCATATACACAAAGGGTCTCCCGGACAACGGCAGGCTGATGGATTAGACAGCTGAGCTGCACACGGAAATTAAACACAACAGCCTGCAGAAAAAAACAAGACTGGGTTCTGAGACACAGACTAATTAAAAAGATATAATAAATAAAGCCAGCTAATGAAGATGCAACGAAAAAATCTGACGCAAGGTTTCAGAGGCAGACTCGCTTTTATTGCAACACCGCACAGTTGTGTAAATAAAAACTGCTCAGCTGCCAGCAGGGGTAATACAAACAAAACACTATCTCGAAGAAGATAAATGACAACGCATGACAGTGTCTTCTGATAGACGTGTTTGACTTACGGGGTCTGTTCCGTCTCAACGACTCCGTCCTCCTCCTCAGGCGGCACCTCTTGGCAGGCGACCCGATGCATTCTGCATCCTCCCCGCGATGCAGGTGATGCATGTTTTCAAGCGTGCCGCTGTTCGCTCCGGTGCTCAGGCTGAACGCATTGGTGCTGCAGCAGCTCCCATTAGCGGCGACCACGACGGGGCAGTGGAAGCCCCTCTGGCTCTGCCCGTTGTTGACATGAAAAGGTCCCGACGCTCCTTTCTTGTCCACCAGTGACTTTGCTTTATCCATGACAGCAGCTACTAGCTTAGCCTAGTTTAGCATCTACAGGGGAACAAAGTGCAAAAAGCTCAGCTGTTAGCAATGTAGCCAGGCTAGTTTAGCCTAGCTAGCTAATGTTAGCCCCGCTGACAAGCTTGAGAGGCAGCCGTGCGACCAGCGAACGCCGTACTTTTAGCCTTTTTTTTTTCTTCACTCTTCGTTACCAAAGAAAAAAATGGCGTACATTTTCACCAATATGACCGTTGAAATGGAAATGCGAACAGTCGCTAAAACACAGTATGTCCTTTAAGGTCATTCGCGGTCATTTCAGCTCATTGAGCGACTGGCAGGCGCAGCGGTAACCGGTGTATGTGTGTTGTTGGACTGCTACGTCACGCCAGCTCCTCCAGGCCGAGACGCGGACCCGTTCACCTCCCCCGACCGGTTTCTTCTGCTCTCTCTCCGCAGTAAAAGTGCCCCGCAATTCCACACTCTTACATAAAGACGCGCAGGAACGGACTCGCCCCGTGTCGCTTTCTTCTTAAAAGAACAGCGTGCCGAACCATAGCATCGGTCCGTGCAGCTGTGGAGGCTTTTATTTATATGCGCCGCCGCACGCTCGCTCTCATTCCCCGCAGTCCTCTCCGCACATGACGTGCGCACAAACCTGCCATACAGTCGATGCATTACTCAAGAAAATGAACCATAGTAACCCTGTAGCAAAAAAAAAAAACAGTTCTTGCAATAACATTGTCTTTTTTTTCTTTTTTTTTTTTACAGGAGACCCTGTGATAGCATGTCTTATGTAGCTGAGACCTGATACCAATCAAAGGATAAGATAACCAGAACACTTACAAAAGACAAAGGTCAAAGAGCAATTCAAGCTCAAAAAAGGAAAACTGTTTCTAAAAGACTGTTTCTCTTTTTTCTGTGAAAATAAATTACAATTTTTGTTTTTTCTATTAAAGTTTAAGTTGAAGACTTATCTTACAAAAGAACTAAAAAGGCATCAGCTTGAATGAAACATTCAAAATATTGTATGACAGGCTATTGAAGCAGCTCATATTCCAAAATAAATACTTAGTAAAGTGAAGAGATATGATAAACCTAAAAAACAAAAAATATGTTAAAAACTGTCTTGAAACAAAAATATTAATCATAGTGCATGAAAGAGCAAAACATTTAAGCGCTAACAAGTTCACAAAATGCAATTATGGATATGCCAAATAGGAGAAATTCAAACAAAGCGTGTATTAAAATGCTGCAAGCCTGTGTAAATTCTTTGTAAACTGTGGAAAGCTACTGGCATTTGATAGACACAATCCCTCTGTAGGCCTTGTGGCCTGGTGTTGAGCACTGGCGCCTCTTTTCACTTCAAATCTCAGCCCTGGTTGTTTGCTTGCCAGCGCGGGTTCTTCTTGATCACCCCGGCTTCCTCCGACCATCCAAAGACATTTGTGCCGGGTGAATTGTGGCTTTTTAAATCAACCATGGAGAGGTAGCAGCGCGTGTGCCAGACCTGATTTTCTCTGTGTGGCTCTGTGACAGACTGGAGACTTGTCTGGTGTGTACCAGACCTCCTGCATCTCTGATGGTTTGCTGAGATGGACTTCAGGGACCTAATTGGACCCTGAATAACATAAAGTGAGCATGATTGAATAAATGCTTTACACTGAAGCTAATGCAGATCAACATTAATTAAAATTTCCCATATGAGACTTTTCAGACAAGCAAATTCCTTAAATCCCTACTGTCCTTTGCTTCTGCACATGCAGCCTGCACAAAAACAACTTCTTACATATTAAAGCCGATCTGTTTCTCTGAGGAAAAGAAAATTACCAAAAAGAATATACATTTCAATTACTAGAAATATTTACCTGCTTGTTGGCTTTTTAAAAAATCACTTTCTTTAGCTAGCTAAAACAAAGAGAGTTTGGCTTTAGTGACTTATTCCACAAACTTCAAGTCAAATAGAATGTTTCGCAGGCTCCAGAATGGCAGTGCTTGTGTAATCCCTTCCTAAAATGTGTTTTCATTTAATTAATGTAAAACACATAAACCTGTTTGCAATCCTGAACACGACACAAGAATTCCCTTCCACTCTTCTTAGCATAGGAACTCGTGTTCTGGGATATTTTTAGGATCTCTTGGACCCTTTGCATATTTGAGATGACTTCGGGAGATGATCCAAAGCTGCAGCTGGCGTTTTAGCTCATTTTCTTTTTGTATAAACGGTTTCATTCTATCAGCTGATTACATGTTAAAACACCCAGAGTGTGCTGACATTTGATAGAGCACATTTTCTAATTCATTTGGCTATTGGAGCAAAGTTTCCTTGGACAACTGGCTATCACACACACACCACACAAATAGGAATTAAATGTGTTCACAGCAGTCAGTTCTACAAAAAACATCCAGATACTGCTTTGGATTTTTTAGATAGACTGAGATCTTGGTAATACTACAGAGATTAATAGCAAAAGGCTGGGAGGGCTTTGTTATTTTTTATTTCTTATCCATAATCAGTTTTGTGGGCATCAACTGACATAATTTTCAGTTTGTTTGAGAAATCTGTAAAGGCTTAGTACACTTAATGTTTGAAGAGTCACACTATACATCAGAATTCCTTTCATATTAATCACATAACCATATGAAAAAAAAAGTCTAAATTATTCAATTTTCATCATTTCTACCCACAGAATGACACTTGCTGCATCACCTCAGAGGATATTACTGCTAAGTCCTAAACCATTAAATCCTAAGGCCTCATCTGGCCGGTATGCAGTGGCAATAGTTCAAGCAAAGATGTTTTGAGCACTTTGGAAAATTCTGAGGTAGCAGAGGAGGTTGTCAGCGACTGTTTGGACTGCGACTCTGCAAGACACCACCTGTGAATCACTGCCTTCCCTTCCACTGTCTGACTGGAGAGTGTGTTACAAAACAGCAGCGATAAGGTCACTTCTGCCTTTTTCCAATGATCAGTTCTACCAAGGAATCTCAGTCCCATCCCAGTTGTATGCCTTTCCAGTCTTCTCGATGCTTAGCGAGTTTATGATGCTCATCAGGCAGCTTACTGAGTGTTCAGCAGTGAACAGCTTGTCTTTAGGTACATTTCTGTGATAAGGCCTGGAAAGGTCTGTGTTGACTGTCCCTGGATGCAAGGAAACACACAACACCTGGAAACATAAAAAGAAGCAGTGAGTCTGAATCACACATCTTTTCTCTGATACCTCCAAATAATCAAATAATCCTGCACATTATATTCAAGAAAAAAACTCACCTTTGGCCGACTGCGGGCCAGCTCTATGGACAAATTCCTGGTTGCCATGTTGAGAGCTGCTTTAGACATCCTATAGCTGTACCAACCACCAAGTCCTGAGAGATCAGTGTGGATATCGGGACATCACGTCCCATAAACAATCACTGAATCATGTCTTGACAGGCAATTACTTGTAATAGCCGTGGTTTAGTCTGGCTCTATCAGCTCACAAAAACATATCTGATCAGGTAGATACCGTTGTCTCCGATGGAGCCCACTTTAGCCGTGATGTTGGCGATGATGCCGCTGTGCTGTTTGGCTTTCTCTGCAGGCTGCTTACCAAAACCACCACCCCCCTTCTGGAGGAGGGGGGAGAAATATTTTGCCATGATCAGAGGACCCACTGTGTTGGTCGTCAAGGTGGAAATGACACCCTGAAGAGGACAAAAAATGCAACTTAATTGACAGTTTAAACAACTCTCTTATGATAAGGATATCAATGAATGGGTGTCATCTTTAACAGTTAAGGGATGACAGAAAAAAAGTTAGAGTTGCACGAGATTATGTCCAACCTGTGCAGAAACATCTCTCAGGCTGGTCTCTCCCTTCCCAGAGGGATGAAGCATCGCCGAGGAGTTAACGATGAGGTCCAGTCGACCAAAGTTCTCCTTAACCCGCTCTGCAGCTCCGCGGATGTCCTCCTCCTGATTCACGTCCAGCTTGAGAACCGTGAGTCTGCTCGGGTGTTGTCCTGCCAGGCCCCGCAGCTCCGCCGCTCCGTCCGGGTTTCGGCATGTCGCTATGACAGCGGCGAGGCTTTGATTTTTTAAGATATACTTACAGAATTCAAGACCCAGTCCCCTGCTGGCACCTTGAATGAGAGCGACGGGGGCAGCCATTGCAGGTAAACGAACTCCACGTTTAAGTGACGTAAGAGACAGCGTTTGCTGCTTTCATATGTCCGGAAGTTTCAGTACTGCAGTGACAAACCGGATCTTGCCAAGGGAAATATGTGAATGAGTACTCTTTTTGCAATTTTTTTTAGATATTAAGAAGAATTACACTTTTTCAAATGTTGGATCAGTGACTCTTTATCACTAAAAATTAATTCTAAGTTTAGTCTATGAAAGTAACGGGAAGTCAGTGAAGGCACCATGTTTCACAACATTGAAGTACGCCCCCTTGAGGTCATTTTAAAGACACTTACACAATACTAATTTGCACGTGCCCGTTAATTGAGCGTGCATGACGGAGATGACTGACAAATTAATGGTCGCCAGAATGTGAAGTGTAGATTAATTAAATTAATATGAAAAGATAGGAAATACATCTTGAATGCAAGACATTCCGGAAACCTGTTAGAACTGGTATTATAAGGCTCCAATAAATAAGTTAACGTGGAATCATGAAACTAACTTTTTTTGCACTTCCACATTTGTGAAAAAAGTATAGTATACTGTTATTGATCCATCCTGAACCGTCACCATACAGGCCGGTAGATGGCAGTAGTTGGATAATAATCTCTGGCCATTGACTGAAACAAATAATGTTGACGTAATATTGTATTCAGTTAATATTTTCCTGATTATACAAGAAGAGAAACGTTTCTTTATATAATTTATGAAAAACTAAGGCGAAGAAGATAAAGATAAAATATCTAAATAAACAAAAGCAACAAAGGCTCGAATCTTTTTCCTTCCGAAGAAGAAGTCGGTCGCCTAGCGACCCTTTGACCACGGACAAGCTAGGTTTTCAGCTAACACATGGAGTTTGTGAACCAACACAGCATATAAATGCCTCTTAAGAGAAGAGGACCTTTGCAACTTATCCAAAGAGAAGCGGACGAAGTCAAGAGACAGGTTTGTTTATAGACGGCGTACGTATTGTTCATGTGTTTGTATAAAATCACAGATTTACAATATGTTTAGGTTGATGGAGTTGTAGCTGATGTTGTGACACAAACCGATAACTTTCCAAATAAAATGGCCTTAAGGCTCGAACCTTAACTTGAATAAATAGCCCTTGTGCTCTCGTGTAAGGTAAACTCTTTATGGACGAGGTGTGATCTAGCATGAATGTCTGAAAACACCATAGTATTTTCATATAAACTCATTGTAAACACACGGCGAAGATAGAGAATACCCCAACAAAAACTATGGTTTTATTTTAGGAAATCAAGGAGGAATAGTTATGAGAAAAACTTTCAAAGCTTATTTCGGAAAATACAGATGAATGAAGTTGTGTCTGACCACATGAGTAGATTATTTTGACATGGACCCAAAGCACAGCAGGGGGAAAAGTCCCTGACTCTAAAAAATGCACTTTTCACCTAATGCATAAATCAATACGCGGTGTTATCTACTTCATGTATTTATTTTTTTTGTACAATCAACCACATTTTTTAAAAGATTTGCATCGTGCTTTCTGTAAAACAGGTGGACAGTCTGGTGAAAGATGTGCAGAGTAAGGTTGAAACCAATGAAGAGGCATTTAGAAGGTAAATATATTTTACAGAGGAGTAGCACTGGTTCCTAAACTATTATCTGAGCTGAAGATCAGATTAGATATGTAACTATGAACTGAAACCTCATTCTGTTTCTGTTTTTTCATTGTCATTTTGCAACAGATGTCAAGAGCTGCAGATATCTGCAGAGAAAACATTAAAGTCACTCCAGAAACTGACAAAGGTTAGTGATCCACTGTGAGTAGGGTGTCAGAGAAACAATGATATTGCCTGGCCATTTAAACTGATCTCTCTCAGATGAATTTACATCATATACTATTCAAACAATCTTCAAAATCCCAGAGAGACCATTTCAGCACTCCTGACCGACTCATTTAGATTAGTCACATTGTTGTCGTAATACATTAGTCTAAACTGATGCTGAAGCTGAAGCTGAAGTCATAAGTTGCTGCCTTGCTTTCCAGGCTGATGAGCTGGCTCCTGTGGGGAACTATGATGAGAGAAAACAAGAAGAAGAAAGGCGATTGCAAAACCTCTTGGACAGTCTGAACACACTTGCTCTGGAGCTGTCACCCCCAGGACCCAGCAATGAAGCACAGTGAGCACGTTTGTGGTGCCTTTTCAGTAACACGTCAGGTCTTATTCATACATATACATTTTCTGCTTTTTGTGCAGGATTTTCAGTATTCTCACAATATATAAGACGCACTGTCTTCTATTTGACAGCACCAGCATTAGTGGAATTTTAAATTCAAGTGCATCAAGTCAAATCTAATAGTCCACCATCTTGTTTGTGTCCTAACTAAAAGGAATGCTTTAAAATATGTTGATGGTGTTGATGAAGATGATGACCAAGACAACAGTGAAGATGATGACGACACTGATAATGACGTGGGTGATGATGAAGATGGGAGCAAGGCTGCCATGTTGTTATCTCAGTCAGATCCGCAAATCTACAAAGTCCTGAGTGATTTCAAAGGAGAGCAGGAAGGAGATCTTTCTGTTCAGGTGAAGTATTTTTTTTTTGTTAGACACCACAGAAAGACTACATGTCATTGGTTATATGTAGAAGTGGTGCTAATTTTGTCAAAGGGTTTTTATTATGTTAAGCCCTGGTACAATTAATGAAAAAACTCCTCCCTGCCTCAACTAGAAAGTCCTAATGAAACATTTACCTATTTTCTCCTGAAAGCCTGAGAATTGCATTGTTTGTTTTTAAACATTATTTTATCAAGACAGAAGATGGCACTGTAGCCATACAAACATAACACAGCAATAGACTGTCTTACTGTATTTTTCAAAGGCAAAGAAACAGAAAGAAGTTAGTGTTATATGTCAACTCCGTTCATATCTTTCCTTTGATCTATGGCACACATCCTCATGCCTTCTCATTTGAACAAGGTCAATCTGTTGGCATGTCTTTCTGAATAAATATGAATAGTTTATTATAGATGAATGTGTATAGGAATTGCATGTGTTTTAAACGAAAATCATAGAACTAACTAACTGCTCCGTTTGGTACTTTTTTTCCACTAATGTTAAGTTATGTATATTTCAGAGGGGGCAGGTGTTAAGGATAATCAGGAAGACAGCAGATGGATGGTGGCTGGCTCAAGACACCAAAGGCAACAGAGGGGTGGTTCCAAAAACCTTCCTGAAGGTACAAAAGTGCATCACATACGAGCATCAAATTCACTCACTACTAGTACCAAAGAGGTGTTGCTGTGAAGAGGGATGTCCTGAACCTCTTACATCAGCGACCTGACCCCGGATAAGCAGAAGAAGATGGATCAATATTTTTGAACCTATAAGACATGACTGTGGATAGTCAATTAAAACCAGCACTGGTGGATACAATGACCGCAACACATGTACATTTCTATATCTTTAAACAAAGATACATTCACAAAAAAACACAGCTGACATAGTTTCTGTTTTATTCATTGTTTTTCTTGTCTCTGTTTTAGTCCGGGTCTGGTGTTGATCACGAAGATGACAATGAAGAAGAAAATGATGATGATGAAGATGATGATGCAGACGACGATGATGATGATAATGATGATGATGAAAAGGAAGAGTCAGAAGAGGAGAAAGATGAAGATGGTGAAGGGCCAGTTGACAGTAAAGAAAAACCCAGGTTGAAGATTTTACTTTTCAGTTTATTTACACAACACTTCCTGGATTAGTTTCTGTTTAAATTTGTTAAGGGTCTCAGTTCATTTTCTTTGAATTCTATTTCTATTACAGCAGTACCTCCCACTGGTCAACCATCAGAAAACCTCTCACTAAGGTAAACTCTCCATACTCTAATCACTAAAAATGTAATTAAGGCCATTTTTATGTAAACAAATATTTAATTCACAAAGTGTTTCTAGAGTATATGTGTTAATTGACTGTTTGTGTGTGTGTGACAGGTTGATGCAACAGATGTGCTCTCGGCCATGGGAGCAATACCCTCAGGATTCAGACCATCAACTCTCAGTAAGCTGGTGGAAGAAGGTCAGTATACTGAGAAGAATCTGTCCAGTCCAGCTTTCAAATGAGGGTACAGAGGGCTGCTTTTCCATTGTTTTCGTTGCTGCTGTGGTTTGCGGTTTTTGTAAAGTAAACTTAATTTTAATGTATTATATTTATGATATTATTTTTCCCCCAGCTATAAAAAAAACCCCCAAAACTACTACAGTTGAAATAGGACTATAAGTTCTGCCATTTACTTTTAAAGGCTCTGTGTGATTAAAAGGCCACCCTTTACCCTTCGTGTCCCATTTTAGGTGTAACATACCGAGGAAGTCACTATATTCAGCCTGAGCTCAGCCAATCACAGCTCTCCTTTAAGGACCTCTTCCTGGACCCTGACAGTGGCAGAGTGAGTGTGGCTTCCTTTATTAGTTTGTTAGTGTAATGACACCATTGTGTTCTTCATCGGTTTTGATCTGCCATAAGTATCCAATTAGGAATATACATTCTGGACGAGGACTTTAAGTTTGTCTGAACTTGTGAGTTTCCTGTCATGCAGGTTCGGGCTCGCCAGGTCAGAACTTGTGTTTGTTTCACTCTGTGGAGCTGCAGGATGATTCCCACTCCCGGGGTTGGAGTTCAGGTTCTGAGCAGGCACATCCGCCTCTGTGCATTTGATGGAGTTCAGGTATCAGAGCTGCCTCACCTGAACACACAGCCTTTCCCCTTCCATGCTCCGTGCCTCCTCAAGTCTCTGTGGCGTGAAAACTAGTGAATCCATTCTTTTTTTTTTCTCATCTTAGCTGCGTTTCTGTTCCAGGTGTTGAGTAACATCCACACTGTCCGTGCAGCCTACAACCCCAAGAGCCCCAAAACCTGGAGCTTCTCTCCAAGGGTAAGAGGATACTCCAGCTACTTTCCTTACATTGACAACCCTGTATTACAAACATTTGCTCAAACTCAGCTACATTGTAACAGCTGTGTGTTCTTTTGTGCGTTTTGTCCAGATGACTGGCATGCTGCCTACCCTCCTGGATGGGGACTGTTTCCTGCGTTGCAACTCTCAGTCTCCTAACCTGGGAGTCCTCTTTGAACTCGGACTCACTTTTATACGAAATGTATACATGCCATACTAGAGCTATTAAAGGCAGAAAATGAAAAACAGTTTCTTTTAGAAGGCACTCAGATCAGGTCTTTTTTTTTTTTTTAGTCAACAGGAGAGAGAGGAGAACTGAGCTGTGGCTGGGCCTTCCTCAAATTAAGCGATGATGCTGGAAATCCACTCCTTAACAGGTGCATACATAGGAACACTTGGGACAGTGAACCAAAACAGTAGCTTGATGCTGGATATCTCGAGTGGGTCTGGAAAAGGAGCTCAACTGGAAAAATATGTTAATATTCCGAAATCTGATCCCATGTTTACAGGACCTACGAGCTGCCAGTGAATGGTGGTACTCCCTATGAGAAGGATGTGTCTGTGGCAGCAGCTGGTCTTAAAGGATGTAAGAGGAGACAGCACATTAAGCACACAGGGCATCATGTAATCCCTGATTTTGCATGGAAAACTGAAGCGAAGACTTTGAATTGTGTCTCCTCCCTCCAGCTCCCGGTAGTGTTTTCCAGCAGATGCTCCAGGCCAGACGGCAGGCCAAACTCATCGTAAAGCTGAGGTCGGTCAGCAGTCGGACCAGAACGCAGCTCAGGTGGGAGGATCGGCGAGAAAAGCCAAAGACGCAGTGGATCATGTGATGTATCAGTAAATCATTGCAAGATTTTAGTCAGATATACTCTTTAAGTTTTTTGTGCCAGTAGGATTGCTTTAGTCCTAAGAAGGTTTTACATATTGTGTTGCTTCACACACATCCTTAAATAGATTTTATAATCAGAACAATTTTAAAATGTTAACCTTAACAGTAAAACATGCTTTTTAGGAAACTTATTTCTAGATAAGGCAGAAATGTTTTAAAGGAAATTACCAATTTTACTCGCCTGCTAAAGCTCAGACGAGATACTTTTTCTCTTAGCCTTTTTTTTTCATCTGGGGACAAACATTATGACTTGATCATTCTTGATGGATCAACACAGGGTCATTTTTTCACAACAAAAAAAATGTCCTCCCCAGTGTCCTCCCAGACACCCTCTTGCACTGTGTGAGCTGCGTCCACCTGCTGGTGCTGCACAGGCAGCTGCTGGCCGACACGCTGCTGATGGACAGGCCCACCATGCAGGATGCAGGTGACGCTCCGCCTCTGCACCGCTGACAGAGTCAAAACTCTTTATAAAAAAAAAAAACACTTCTATTTAAACTTTTTCCTTTGTCTCAGATCTGATATGCAGTCCGGTTCTTTCGACCTTTCCTGCGCTGTTGGACCAGGTAGATCTGCTGGATGTTCTCCGGGTAAGACAGGAGGGCTTTTTGTCATTAATTGTGTTGAAAATGAGCAGTTTTGTGTATAAATTGTGCTACTGTGTGTTTATTTGGGAATGTTTTCATTTTAAAAAGCCAATATCCTGTGATTCAGACTTTAATATGGCAGAATTTATAAAACAACCTCATGCAGTGGTTTTCTTTCAGAGTGCCTGGCTGGAGGCCGAGACCAACATGAGCAGGGCACAAAAGGTTTGCATCTTTACCGTTTCAGTCAGGTTTTAGGACATCCATCCACCCATCCATTATCATAACCGCTTATCTAACCTATATTACTGAAAGTCTGGTATCAAAACCGTGTGTGTGTAATAGCAGCAGAGGCCCACAGAGGATGCTGCCACCATGAGTAATCAAGTGGCTTTTCTGTGACGGGGTATGAACCATTGTTGGGTCTGTGTCTTTGCAGAGAGACCTTCCATATCTAAAACAGGAGTTTATCAAAGTCTACATGTCGTCCGTCTATTTCCTCCTCCACTCTGCCTCGTTGCCGGACTATCGCTGGGCAGACCCCTCCTCAGAGGAGCAGAGGGCCAGAGTCATCTTCTCCAACCTCGAGGCTCTCAAAACCCACCAACGCACCACCGGCCAGTCGGGAGGCCTGGATATGTTTTTTGACCCAAAGCATTCACATCTGGGTTTCGACGTGACAGAACTGACCTTCGATCTCCTCTGTGCGTCACGCTGAAAGAAAATGCACCCGTCACAGCAAAAGTGCCATTAGATCGGTTTTCATTTAAGACAATGACAGCTTAAATACATTTAAAAAAAATCTTAAGTTGGCTTTATTTTATAAAATGTATCTCATTGTGCTCATGTGCTCAGGGCATTGGTTCAAGTAGATATAAGGACCTTGTTGAATACAAACCAGCTAATTCTTCAGGATGTTGCAATAACTGTAACTGTCAAGTTTTTCTTTTGCTGACAAATATTCATTGAGTCAGAGAGCATTCCGTCCGTTTACTTTGTTCACACGTTGATTGTGACTCAAAATCTGTTATTTGTTTTGATTCATTGCTATAGTAATAAATAGCATTATGCTATTTTTAAATAACATTATTTGCTTGGTTTCATCACAGTTTTGTAAAAAGCCTGAGGCTGATTTTTGACCCAACCAGTCATCTCCACCCATTAGTTCAACATCAAGTATTGTTTGAGGTACTGTGGTGTAGAGTTACAGCAGAGGAGTGGGAAAGGGTTAATAATTAGTTGGCTACGGGTTTTTTTTTTTAGCCTGGTATAAAAGAACAGGAGCAGCAGAAGGCTGGGTCAGATGGATTGTGGTTTCACATTCTCAGCATGTTTAAAGTTATTTCACCTTTTCATTAATTGTATAATTTCTCTGACAAAAAAAACAGACATTTCGCCTTAAATATACACAGATATACACAATTTCCATTATGATGTAAATGTTCCAAGATAGTTAAACTACTTCTTCTCCCCCTGTTCCTGAAACACAACCTGGTGCTTAATGGAAAAAAAAGCGTGAAAGTTGTTAAAGTGTTTTATTCCAAACCATGCTAAAAAAAGCTTTATTCTGAACTGGTTCACATATTTGTATTTATTAGGCGGTTCAACTAAAATCATTCATACTCTGTAGCATCCCCTTAACTTTGATTTTTTTAAAATTTCCTATTAACATATATAATGCAGAATTTCAAGCAGACTTTTTTTTCATTAGATGAGAGGCTAAAGTGTCCTCACCTATAATTATACCCCCCCATCTCTGCAGCCCAGAGCCTGAAGTAGTTTCTAAGTCTTTATGTGGTTCAGAGTTTGCAGGTGAATCATATTCCACATCCAGTATTTCCACATTCCAGTGCTGTTGCCATGGTGACTGTATACTGCCCGTGGTGACAGGGACAGTGACATCTTAGTGTAAAATTGCAATAATTTCTGCACCAACTTGTTCAGACAGGATGTTCAGAATTCTCGATCCATACTTTGAGCCTTTAAGGTAAAACTCCTGATGGGGAAAGTGACCCCTCATGGAAATGAAGTGTGAGAAGAGTGTAAGCTGACGAGTGTAATACCAGAGCAGCTAGACTTTGCCATTTGCCTTTCTGTGGCGTCGGTCTCTGCTGATTTTGTTTGCAATTCTAAAAATACCATGAAAGACTAATAAGTTGAGTCTGACTACTATGTTTATACTTTTCATATTTGCAGGTTCCTCCATTCACGGTGCTTTCTGAATAATTCAAATAAGGTTGTATCCATCTAGCTTATACATCTATATGTTTCATGTCCAATGATATGATGCTCAGCATTATAAATCTAATATATGTTTGGGAATGAAGTCTTTTATTTATTTGACTGCTGCATATTTTCATACTTAAAATGTTTTCACTTGATGAAAAATCATTTGAGTCCTCTTTAAGACCCAGAGGAGGAGCATGGAAGTTGATGTCAGCAGCAGAACTGAATGGATAAAGGAAACAGATTCACAACAAGTCATATTTTTGAGATGCAGCCTCACCGCACATCATTCATTGTTTGATTCTGATCCGAGGAGAGATACTTTAGAGGAGGCACGATATCTGATTGGAGACAGGACAATTATGACCTGGTAATGTTGAGACTTTCCCACCCAGTTCTCTTTGTGCCCCAGGACAACCATTGTGTGTTAGAAGGGGGAAGATGAAGGAGGGAGGGCGCGTTGAGTAGGAAGATATTTCTAGTAACTAGTTATATGTTGGAAAGATGGTCCTGGAGGCTGAGACGAGCTAACATCCATAAATGTTAAGGCAGTTTTTTATTCAAAAACAGATGCATAAAACTTTGTGAAAACACTGGCATCCTATTAAATTTCACACGTTGAATATATTGTTGATATGTAATGATTACGGTATTGATGTGGGGTAGATAATGGTCACCGATCAGAACTTGTCTTCTGATATCATGTGGGCCAAAAAGAAAATTCCAATTATTCAGTGGTGGTGTTGTTAATGAGATAAGTGTGTGTCCCTGCGTGTGAATCAAATTTACATTTTTCCTAGTGTGAATAAAGATCCCGTGTGTCCAGTCAAATCAACATTTTTAATGAGTACATGTCTGATTTGAATGACTTTTACCTGATCCATTAGAAAAAAAAAACAATAATTCGATTTTCATTTTTAAAATGGAAATTCAATGAATTTCATTATACAAAAGAAGAGCTCAGTCATTCGAGATTGATAGTTGTTGAGAGCAGCTCTAATTGGACAAGAGGTGGAGTATAACCTGGACAGGGCACCATCGCAGGGCTTCACAGAGACAAGGAGACAGACAGTGACCACACAAACTCACCTCTTCAGACATTTTAGAATCTTCAGTAAACCTCCCATGCATGTTTTTGGACTGTTGGAGGAAACTGGAGCACCCAGAGAGAACCCACGCCCATACAGGGGAGGGCATGCAAACTCCACACAGAGTGGCCCAGGGCTGGGATTTAAACTGGGATCCGTTGTGAAGGGGACACTGCAAACCGCCACCCCCAACCCCCTCCAACCCCCCCCTTGCAGCTTTCATATAAGAACATAAAATGGCTGCCCCCCTTTTTCCCCAAACAGCTCACTTGATTCAGAACAGCAGGCATGTGCAGAAAAAAGGGCTTAGCCCCTGGAGTTTATGTGCAGTGGGGGGGCATTCTGGATGCAGTCTTTATATAAATATTAACAAGCCTATTTACATGTTTCAAAATGATTTGGTTAGTTTCTCGGAACTCAAAACGGAACACACTCTTTACCAAGGCTGGTACGTGTGTTACAGCGTGCAGCGAGACCCGACACTGACATATTTTTTGTATTTCTGGAGCTTGTAGGGGTTCCCATGGAAGTCTGTGTGCATGTGTGTGTGTGTGCATGTGTGTGTGTGTGTGTGTGTGTGTGTGTGTGTGTGTGTGTGTGTATGTGTGTGTGTTTCCTGTAACTAGATCCAAAACCAAGGAGCTAGTAAGAGGTGTGTCTCTAAACAGTGCCCGGTTTGTTGTGTGTGTTGTGTGGGGTTTAAGACAAGCAAAGGACAGTTTTACATTTAATTGTCAAGACTGAACAAAGCTTTTAACATTCCACAGTTTACAAGCTTGTTTGGTAAAAATGTTTGCCGATTGAATTGTTGTTTGGTGGAATTAATCTTCTTGTAGCATCTTTAATTATGTAGTATTTTCTATATTTGTGAAGGTTAACATCTTCATGCCGAGAGAAACTATGGTCCAGAGGGAGAAAAAGCTCAAGAACCAGACAAATTTGCACTTTCAAAGAACACTGCAAGTTTAGTATGCGTCTATGGACCACTATGAACAGGCCAACTTTATTCTACCGACAGGGCAGAACAAGCCTATTTGAAAGTGGAAACGATCACTTCCTACATCCCTTTTTCCTAATTTTTCAAGAAGTTTACAGACATTATCTTTCCATCCATTTAAACTTTTCTACATCTGTTCATTGATAAGGTTTCAGGCCAATTTACACTCAGTCCACCCAATTGTTCCATAGCAGGAATGTTTTTTTTCTCTCAAGTCTCTCATTTTAAGTCTCTATCAAGTGTTTTGGCCTGTCAATCTCTCTCATTGACCCTAAGCCTAACCCTCAGAATTAGAATGAAACAACTTTCACCGCTAACACGCCTCCCGGTTGCTTGTTGAAACAACAACTGTTGTCACCTGGTGAACCGGGGGCTCTCTGCCGCCATGTCAGTTTGACAGGATCTCATTATTATAACCCTTCCTCCGTGTTCACCTGCTGGTGTGGCTGACCTTAAGTTCTGTAGCAACAGAGGAAGGTCTCCAAACACAGTTAAATGCCCTCATGAACAAGTTGACTCAGGGTGTGTCAGTACCAGCAGAACAAAGCCAGTTGCTCTTGCTGAAATAGAGGGCTTGCACTTTGAAAGTAGGAAAGCCGCTCTTACAGAGTGACTCACTCCACCGTGCTAAATCATGAGGGGAATAAAGTCGGTTTGTCATCGTCATATAAAGAAAAGAGCCACCCTCCTTTGGGAGAAATTCAACTACGAGGTCTTTCACCACGACAAAAGATGGATGATTACAGCATTATTGCAATAAAAAAATAAATTACCCTATTCTAAAATGACATGTAATCCCAATCAACAGGCCCTTTGTTTTTCATACTTTATTATGTATTGTAAATTCTTTCAGATTGAATTGTATTTTAAGGATTCCCCTTTTCAGAACATCATAAAAAATGTAAGGACCTTGTCATCTATTTTTTCCCAAAAAAAGGTGTGTGAGTGTACTCACACTGCGATAAGAGGCATGGGGATGTTGTGCTACCCAACAGCGTTTGTATCCGGTGCAGGGATTTAATTGTTTCGCCCGGAAACAAACACCCTACATTTTACAGTATAAGCAAAGTAGTTTTTTTTCCCACAAATCTGACTGCTTGATGGCATTTGTACGTTTAGGGGCTTTTGCCTCTATTTAGAAACAACAATTGGTACCCCTTTTGTGCGCTGGTTTGAACATGTGTTGGCAGGTGGAAAATGTCATCATTGGACCAGCAACTCCTGCAATATTTTTGTTTTGTTTAATTTTAGACTTCATTAGTGACCCGTCAGCCTCTCCGTGTTAGGAGGTTTATTCTTTGCAAAGCTGCATTTGCATTTATATCAACATTTACATGAACATTTACATTAACATCGACGTTAATATTTACATGGACACGTCAGATGGACTGTGCTTCTGTGCTTCCTGCTGGCTGCATTTCAGCTGTTAATGTTTCAGTTTCAGCGGAGTGCTCATCAAATAAAGTGCCGCTTTAACTGATACTAGACAAACACGTGAAATTCCAAGTGGGCTCCATCACCTGACAATAAAAAGGTTCCAGGCTGGAGGCCTTTCTGGGAGGTGTTTGTATGCCCTCATTGTGTATTTGTGCTTTCTGAGACCGTTTCTTATTTTTTGATCGGGGCATTTTGTGGATAGCTTATCCTTCAGCTGTCCAAATCCAATCAGGGTTATTTAAGTGAAGGACCAGGTGGTGAAATGAAAATTACCCTGTCGCTGAATGGTTTGCAGCACAGCTTTTCCAGCACTAGTGGTAACTAGGGAAACCTTTTTGGTTTACACCTGGTCGGTGATGCAGGGCAGTAGGATTTACAATTGTTTTTTTAACCCCACCGAAATCCAAGGTTTCAACTAACCGTGGCAGAAAGAGCATTCAGGTTCATCTAAGCTCCTTCATGCCCATGTAGAGAATGGTTATTATCTTCCATTTTTTAGGAACAGAGGTTTATTTATTTTCTCATTTCTGGAATACGCTGGTCCTCAGCACTTCCCTCTTGATCACAAAACAAATAAAAAGACGTGATTGGTTAGCACCAGTTTGTAGTGTCTCTTAGCCAAAATGGAGGATGACTTTTGAATTTGTCTGTTACTGCTTAAGATGATGTAGTAACCATTATCCCGCTTGAATCTTTGTTATATATTCTGAAAGGTTTTGTCTACGACGTTTTGACCGCCTGAAGTGTTGTACTGACTATTGCAATTGGTCAGCTAAAATATCTATGAAAAAGATGCAAATTTTTTTCACCTGTCAATTGGTTTGTTGCCATTTCCAAAAAACTAATATACAAATAAACACAGAGACATCCGCATACACACATGGAATCCGCACACTCAAGCACTCTCGCAACACACAGAGACCACACTGCTGTTGCACAAACAAAGCCAAAAAGCACCTGTCAAACAGGTTATTTGGGAATAGATGGAAATGTTTAGAGGAGGAGAAACAGAGGGAGGTGCAGGAGAGGGATGAGGAGAGAAGGACAGCCTATGCCATTAAAAAGCAAATTCAAACAAGTTTAGCATTTCATTCTAGAGGAAATCGCTCAAGCATAGACACACTGAGGTTTGGACTATGGCTTCCACCACATCAGGGGATGTTCTACCTACAGGTGGCAGGATCTTCACCACCGTGCCAGACATCTTCTTTCTCCCCGAGTTTGTGAGTTCCCTTTTTGGTTATTTTTTTATCAGAGATTTCTCTGCTTATGTATTTCTTATCTCCAACTCTCTTCTAATAACTCTTCTTCTAATATTTGCCTTTTTACTTGCATGTTGCCTTCAATGAATTCGTATTCATCTGAGCCATTATTCTGTGATGCAAATTTCTTACTTTTTGCCTCTTTTGACTCTCCATTCAGATAGGAATCTGTCACCCGAAGGTGGTTAGCGGTGTTTGATCAGTGGAGCCAACTCAAAGTAAAGAGTGTGGCTAACCAACTGTGAAGATTAACGGGAAAGATTCCGTTTGTGTGTCTAAGTTGACCGGACGAAACCAAAGAATGACGATGCCATGATAAATGATCTTTATTTCAATTCATGATTGAGAAGATAGCCACAAATGGTTCATGGGCTTTATTTGCAAACTGTTGAGGTCATACTGGCAACTGTTGTTGAAGGACAGATTGTTTCTGAAACAGGTTTCCATACCAACAGGAAACATCACGCCAGTCAATTTGCAACAAAAAAAAAACATAACCCTGATAGCGAACACTATTTATAGTAAATCATTTTCCTGCTTCTCACAGACCAGAATAGAGATTTATTTCAGAATCAGAATCAGAATTACTCTATTAATCCCTTGCGGGAGATTCTTTAACAAAGATTTAACCTTCTATGTGTTTTTTTTTTAAATGAAATGAAATATTAGATTTCACAAAAGCATGCATATTATAAGAAATAGATGCTACTTTTTAGAATTTCTTTAAAAAAAAAGTAAAAACAGAAAAGCATTTTTTTCTATTTTGCTTTTTGTATCTACACTTTAGCCTGTCACCAAAAGTGCAAATAAACTTTAAATGCTTCTCTTTGAGTGGTTAAGATGGCAGATTACATCTTTGTGAAATGGGTGGAAAAACCGCTGTGGTGCACAGATATAGTTGCAGAGCAAGGTGTAAATCTAAACCCGCCATCAGGGCCCATGTTTTACTCATTGTTGACACTTTTTCAATGAATAACTTACAGTGAAGGAATGGAAATTTACAGACTTTAATGTGCAATTCATCATCAATCAATCAGTAAAATAAAGAAACGAGCAGGATTAATGACTAGCGCTATTTTTCTTAGCGGGAAACTGAAGAAAAGGCAAACAAAGCAAGTTCAGAGTGGCGGACAATAGCCTTGATGCAACTGGTGGATATAACCACCATGACATCACCCACAGCTTTTGCGGTTTCCATTTTGATTGTTTTCTTTTTGTATGTTTAAAATGGTCTCTGAGAAACCACTGAAACTGTTAGTGTCCTTTTCGTGTGGGCTGGTCTTACGCTTTTGACTGAGTACACTGCAATCCCACCACCTTAAACCATGGCTACGGCACTGCTCTGGTTTGGAGAGGTGGAGAAACATAACTGAGTTTCTACTGAGACCAGACATAAAAAAAGGACTTAATGGCCTGTTAAAATAATAACTTGGAGACTTTTTGCTCTGATGAATCCATATTTGTTTGGGATATATGTATATATAGTTTAGAGGTGAATAAATATGTTGTCGGTAAATGAACACTTATTTATTTTAAAATCATTGTGCACTATGTTGAAGACTGTATCTTGAAGAAGACTCAAAACTAACAAACTGGACCATGAACTTAAGAATGTCTCGTGAGGCATTAGATAGGAATAGGGCCATTTAGATGAATGTGATCTGATCTACTGGGTAATATGGCAAAGATGCAAAGATATAACACTAAGGCTTGTGTGTTTTGTGCCACATCACTTCATGAGATCGTTTACAGGGATGTTTGCAATGTAATGGAAGGGTACTAATGTGCACAGTAACTTGTTATTTTTTCTGTTCTTTAGTTTCATGATTCATTTTGCTTTATCACTGTCAGACAAGACTATTTCATAATGGTGACATTCCACCTTCAAAGGCTTGAACTGAACATGAAGGGAATTCTTTCAAGTCAAAGGTGGAGGTGAACCTGTCATGACAATCTTCACCTGATTATCATTTATTTTGTATGGATATGCTTAATTTTGGCTCACACAACTTTATGTACACAGCTAGGATAACAAAAAGAAATGAAAAAAACAATTCCACTTATCTTGTTTGATTACTTAAAGAAAAGAAACAAAAAACTTCAAGCTAAAAATCCATGTTCATAGATTTAAAAGACTATCATATGGGGGGAAATATTTATCAGCACCTTGTTTGATTCATTCACAGCCCATAATAGTGTGACAGACAGGATTCTGGGCTCAAACGAAAAAGAAATAGTTCTTAGATCTTCAATGGACTGCTCAGCTGATTTAAACAACCAATCGAAATTTGGTTTCAGAGGAATAAAAAAGTTACAATTTTGCCAGTTATAGCTGGAGTATGTGAATTCAGTTTGCTGATGATTGTGACCGGATGACCAATTAGACATGCATGATATGTTTCCTGTTTAGAGGACGAATTGTGACAAAGAGCTTTGCACAATGGCAATAGCAAATCCTAAAGTTAAGTTCTCTCTTTATATTCTCCTGTGCTTGATGTTTGTCAAAGAGGAGTGAAGCTGAGACCATGCACAAGAGGTTGATATTACTTGCTGTGTACAAACGTTTGTGCCCTCATGCAGAGCTCCAGAAAAGCTTTTTGAAGTCTAATAAATCTGTGTCCGCAAACATTTGGAAATTACCATAGAATGTAGAGAGGAGAGCTCTTGCTTTTCAGAAATAATGGAGCTGTTCAGACCCTGACTCATAACGGAGAATGTAGTTTTTTTGTGTCAAAATGAATAAAGATCTTTCCATAAAGATCATTAGAAAGCAATTATTTCAACTGTCTCTGTGTTACAAAGGCTAAAGCATCAGATCTACCCCCCCCCCCCCCTTTTGTTGGACCCTGCAGGTGTTTGGAGGACTAGTTTGGATCCTGGTGGCATCAACTTTGGTCAACCCGCCAAACCCCTTGGGCTGGGTGATGTTCGTGTCCGTCTTTTGTTTCGTGGGGACGACTCTCTGGTTCTTCATCTTCCTCTGTGGAGGCAATCAGGCCAGCATCTGGCCATCACTGGTGAGAGACACACCCATCACTTAATGATGCGTTAACCAGATCAACTAAGTCACGTCCATATGAAAATGCAGCCCCGTGTTGGCAAATGAAAGAAATAACATTCATGCACTTAAACATGAAGACTTTTGTCATGGCTGACAGAAACACAGAATTTGAGGAGTAGATTTTGTAGATTTTTCCGCCCTTTTTGACCCCCTTGTGTTGCTTATATTAAGCAAATCAAGTTAATTTTGTTTTACATGTGACATTCCCCAAAGCCTTATCACTGAAGCATCATTATTTGTGTCACAGTTTGAAAAATACTTTCATAGCACTGCATAGTTTGAACACAAAACAAAAAAAAATGCTTTAAAAAGAAAGTACAAAGAATCAAGGAAGACAGGGTTCACTTAACAGCTCTGAATCACCAATCTGTTTTGTATGTTTGTTTCCCTCCTTTTTTCTTTTCTCTTTTTCTCTAACCCCTGCAACATGTCCCATCTCTCCTCTTTCAGGATGTAGGATTTCATTTTTTGGCTGTGGTTTTCTACCTCAGTGCATCTGTGGATCTGGCCTTCATGACCATTGTTACAGGCCAGGCTGTGTCAGCTTTTCCTCTTCCAGAAAGCCTTAAAATCTACCGACTGGACATAGCCGCAGTGGTACGTCAAAATGCTTTTGTTCATGTTTTATAAACCACCATGTCCTTAACTCACCTGACCTTAACCCTTCCTTGTCTGCGGGCCTGTTTTTAGGTTATGTCCTATGTGGCCACTCTCCTCTACTTCCTGCACGCCATTTTCTCTGCCATTCGATGGAAGAGGTCCTGAGACAGAACATGAGTCCACCACACAGGAATATAGCTTGTCATTGAACTAAACACAAATCAACTTTGTTTAAAAAAAGGTGTTTTCATTTCATTTTTTCTTTCTTTGTGTTTTACCCAAAGTAAATGGATGTAAGACATCATTGCAGACTGAACATTGGACACCATATTGACCCTAAACTTGTATTATGTTACCTCATAATTTCTTGTTTTCTGAAGGAGAAAGGCAAAGTTTTGTTATGATTATCAGCTTTTCATTCAGAATACACCTTATTTGAAGTGATTCTGTTTTAATTAAATGTAAAATAAAGAAAGTTTCTGATTGAAAATAACAAATTAAACCACTGATTTAAGTTCTGGCTTCGGACCATTTATACAGTTTCAAACTTTTTCAAAAGCTCCAGATGTTGGACAGACTTTGTGTGGGTTATATCAATAACATCATGTCCCTAAGGTAATCTGCCAGATTCTAGCATAGTTGCTAATTTACATCTGTCGTCCTGAGGCAGGAAGACAAAACAACACAAAATCACATAATACAATATCAGTCAAGACACACGTTCAGACAATGACATTACAATAATAAAATTAGTGAGTGCATGACTGAGAACTTTTAAGAAACTGTTTAAGGTGCTTTTTAAATGTGCAAAAAGTGGGACATTCCCTGATGTTTGTTGGGAGGCTGTTCCAGAAGTGACCCCCTCTGACTGATAGAACGGTTTGTCCAAAGGTTGTTCTCCTGTGGGGGATCTCTAGTTCTCCTCTGGAAGAGACTCTGGTGCAAATACGTCTGCCAGGTCTAATGTAGGTAGAAAGTGGAGGTGGGGCTAATCCATTCAGAACTTTGTAAAATTAAACAACTATTTTTATAATGAATAAAGTTTTCAAAATTGAGCATATTATATTTTTCCAAAATATTACACTGACATGACATATGACATATGAAAGTGGATGAAAGTCCATCACTCCCAACTGAATCTTTCAAAAATTGAGCTGCTTGTTTTCCCAGCCAATTGGAGCCATTTGAGCTCACTAAAACAGAGATTATTCTTAAAAAGATAAAAAAAACTAATCATTCAAGGTGCTGTATTTTATGCCATCAGACTTTTGATCATATCAGAATAATAAAATGCCTCTAGTGTTCAAGCATGGGACTGCAGATTCATCAAAAAAGTATCATTCATAGTGAAAACAGCTTTTTTTAGCCTTAGGGAGAACACATTGACTTGTCGTAAGCCAGATAATTAGATTTTTACTCAGAAAAAGTCAGTTGAAACAAGAAGGTCAAAGGAAAGTATGCTAAATCAAAAATGTACAATCAACGTCCTTATTTTGAGAAGAAACTCACATTAAAGCCTGTTTATGCAGCTATAATGAAGTTTTACAGTCAACCAACTGAGTAAAAATCTTAAACTTAGCAGTAGCTGAAAACCTGGTGGGCTGTGGGACTAATGACCATATCTAAGCCAATCAGCAGTCACTACAGCCTGGGGCCATAAAATTCCTCCTCTGGTTCATGGAAAAGCCTGTCACAGGCCACCGGCTCACATTTGTGCAGCCCCAGGCTGATGTAAGGAGAAGGGTGTGTCTGGTTTGTCCCAGAGCAAGAAGCCGTTGTGGGAAGGGACCTCACACCCACAATGGGTTTGTCTGCTCAGCCGGCTGTCCTATAAGGGTCAGTTACACCTGAAGCTGCTCCTCAGTTTAGAGGACAGGGCAGGCTGTGCGCTCAGGGTCGACTCGGCACTACTTGGACAAGCAGAGATGGCTGCAACTTCTGCTCAATCGATAGGGAGCCTGCCGAGTGGCTTGGGGATATGTACTACGGCCCCTGATATCTTTTACCTGCCCGAACTGGTAAGTGCAATCATTACAAAGGCGTATTTCTTTAATTGATTAATCCTGAGGATCTTTGCATTTTAAAGTTAATTCTGCTTTTTTAGCTTGTCATTTGTGATTTAAAAATTGCTGTTATTTCTTTATACAACAATATAACAATCAGTTAGACTACTTTAACCAAAGTAGATTAAACAAGTCATCCATTCTCAATAATGCACCAAATTGTAATTAATCACACAACATGGAAGTATAGTGAGTATCGTATAGTAATATGGAAATATGGAGGAGAAAGGGGTAGTGTTTGTGAAGCATATTCCTCATGTGGGAGGTGCACCTTCATCTGTTCACCTCTCATATTTCCCCCATATTGTGTCTCTGCTTCTAGTCTAGGAAAGAATGCGGTCAACTCTTCTTCTCCCTGAATGATAACAAAAAAGAAGAAGCTGCTCATATAACCCCCAGAAGAAGCTATCTGCGCAGATAAAGATGTCTTTGTGTTTTCGATACCACATTTGTTTTGTGTTTTGGCCCGTATGAGAAGAGATGATCACCTGTTGTTGGACAATACAATGAAAAAGTCCACACAAATGGCAAGAAGAGATTAATTTGTTGTGTTATCTGTGAGGTATTTCACAATATTTCTATTTCTATTCATTATGGCATAAAAATCAACACAAGGATTACGAAAATTCAGCAATGAATAGCGCCAGGTTGTGACCCCACAGACCTCACTGTGCTCTATTGAATATAACATCTACAATTTTCTGTGCTTGACGGCAGGTATTACATGAGAGTGTTAATACAGAGTAAGAACCCAGATTATAATCGTAAAATCCTCACTGGTAGCCCTCTTTTTACATTATTCCTGCAAAAAAAATGCAACTAATGCAAGCAAACAGCCATTGCACTGTGGTTTCAGCTGTATTTACTCATTATATGATCAATTAGAACGTTTCGGGGGTACATTCCTTGTGTTTCAGTCACTCGTGTGCTAATGTTTATGGCCTACTCGCCTTGTGTGGGATGGCTTGCAGCTGCACATTCGGTTTCTAGAACCGCTGCCATTAAAACAGCTGAGAACAGGTTGAAAATCTGCGTTAAAGTAAACATGACAGAATCAATTATTTGTCAGCCATTTTGAGCCTTAAACTTAAATGTATCAGTTGACAGCATGAACAGCTTATATTAACTTTATAACTTTCTATTAACTAAAAGGATTCAGGACTTTGGCAGGATGATGGCTTCAGTTATCTATAAATATACATAATGGCCAAGATCAAATTAGTATGTCGCAAAAAATAAAAAACTCCAAAAGGGAGTGTTTAGTTCCATGACAAGCCTGGAATGATGCAGGAATTTACCTAATTTAGCCTTTGGCTCAGTTTATTTACCTATTAATGGATTTAAAGGATCGGAATACACATATAAGTGTTTGCATTCTCACATAAGAAATAAGAAACACCTTTGGACTTCCCTTATAGTGCACCATCTCTGTAGCTAACTGTCCAAATGAAGGCAGGTGAATTTGAACCAGCCTGTCGCTGACTTTGTCCTTCCCTTTTTCAGTAACATTATATATCTCTGCCCACAGGGACAATGGGGCTAAAAATGTGGAAGATAATATTCCAGCTACACATTTTTTTGTATGTCAACTGTGTGGTCCCACTTAGAAACTGATTGACTTTTTCGCTTGTGCTTTGAGAGGCAAATCGAAAAATAATGGAATTTCTTCTCCGTGACAGGTGTCAAGCAGATTCACTGAATTATAAAAGGTACTCAAATTAGCACTGATAATTCATTCTCCTTAAAAGCTACTGCACTGAGCAGTTAAACAGGCATAAATGCTTTCATTGTGCACTTTGCTCCAATGCTTTGCACAGTAGTCATTTGGCCACAACGCACTTTAGACAAATAATTCAAGTGTGTTAAGTAAAAACTGAACCTTTTAGGGGTTTGGTTACCTGGGCATCTGAATTCCACCCACTCCGAAGAAAAAGACCCATATTTGTTAAGTCAATAGTGAGAGGGACAACGCCTCTGTTGCATTTGATTCATTATTTGCAAACTGTGTCAGACTTGTTTTTATCTTTAATTTTATACGATGTGAGTGATAAGATTTCAGTTTCGTGTTTATTCACTGGGGCTTGTTCTGTGCACAAGTGACTCATGTATTTAAGATTTTACACAATGTTCTCTTAGTGGCAGGAAGTGCTTTGAAACCTACATTTATTTAGAATAATTCATCCTTTTTTAGTTTTGTAAATTGAACTACTATATTGGCTATGGTGGGTGAATTAGCACTAAAACTATGTTTCACAACAGAATAATAGAATTTTCACCACTTCTTAGATGAAAGAATAAAAATGAAAGTCATTTCGGAGCCTGACTGCAGAACTTTAGAACAACTAAAGATTAGATAGATTATAGACTGAGAAAGCAGATTCCCGAGTTGCAAATAGACATTATAGAGGTATCAATGCAATGTATTTTTACCTGGTGCTTCTGTATCTAAACTGATTAGACACATTTGCAAAGATGCCTGATATTCTGGGATATTCATGCTGTCAATGGATTTCAGCTTTTATGAGACATTCAGTTTCATTATGATACAGTAAAGCACAATAAAACGGTAATAATGTCACATTTCAAAGAAGGCACATTGGGTTGAATTAGCTGTGGCCACAGCAGTGTTGAATATTAACAAAAGACTCGCTGCATAATCTGGAGTTCACTCTTGGTTTGACTTTCTTCTTTCTTATCAGGTTGCACATGCTATTAGGGTTTTTATTGAAAGCAAAATGTTACGGTTTCTGTTTGCTGCCATGTGTTGGAGGTCAGGGCAGGGTATGTGAGGTGTGAACAGCTGCAATCATGGAGGGATGGATGGAGCGTTACAACAAAGACTGTGTCACATTCTTATGATTTCCTCCCACTGGTCACTTTACAGACCTTGTCTGTCATTTGCCAGAGAAAACTGACTTTGGATCAGTTTCCTCTGTCTCCTGGGTAGTTGTGTCCGTCTCCTATATCTAAGCAGATTTTTAGAGTTGGATTATTTCCTGAATCCAGTTTTTACTCTTTGGCATATTCTATTGTGTGTCCAGGGACCCGCTTATCCAACAGGTGCTTTATAAAATTCAACATTCTTTATTCTAGCTCCTATATTTGGCAGTCTTGGATTTGAATACCTTCTTTGAACTTTGCTTTCAGGTGTTCGGTGGTTTGGTTTGGATCCTCGTGGCATCAACCCACGTTTCCCCACCGAACCCCCTGGGATGGGTGATGTTCGTCTCCGTCTTCTGCTTCGTCATGACCTTCCTGTGGATGATCATCTTCGGTGCCGGGTGTCACAACAGCAGTTCTGGTTGGGCCGCCGCTGTAAGAGAAACTAAATATCATGTTGAAAAAGAGCTAATGGTGTGGTGGCGGCCAGCTCTGTGACGCCTGCTCTGCTCGTGCAGGACTTTGTTTACCACGGCTTGGCGGTGCTGTTCTACCTGAGTGCAGGGGTGGACTTGGCTTTCATCACAATCTTGAGTAAAACTGGAAACTTACGGATCTACCAGATTAACATCTCTGCTGTGGTGAGTCACTAATAAACCGGTCAACTCAAATTTCTTAGCACAGGATGTTTGTTCTCATCATGTTAGAAATAAAATCACTTACTTCGTTGTTCCATATCCTAAGACTGCAGCCCACAGCACACGGGGTGGCATTTTTTATCAGTGTTGTCATAGTAATGCAGGGACAGTGACATGACTGAGGAACAGCTGGTCTAGTTTGTAAAAAAAGGCTGTGGAATTATACCATCATCGACATTAGTCAAGCAGGGAAACAATTGTCTATATTTGATTTTTCCTGACAAATAGCATTACCAGTGATTCCAACATCACCGAGCAGGATGCAGAAGATACACTTTCCTGCTTTGTGATAACTTGTGTGTGTGTGTGTGTGTGTGTGTCACAGGTGTTTGCTTTCGCCACCACGCTGCTCTACTTCATCCACGCCATCCTCTCCGCCATCCGGTGGAAGCATTTCTGAAAAGTGATTTACAAACCTGCCAGAGCTGCCCCCCTGCATCTGCTTGCCTCAATGTATTTGCTCATGTCAGTGTGTGCGTGTGTGTGTGTGTCACATTTAACACTCCTTATACTCATATCAACACTCAGTGGCTTTTCTCATTTATTTACATGTCATCAGAAAAGCTGTCGAACCAACACGCACCACACGACCGGGCGCATACTGAAGCTGTAGTTTCCTGTTGTGTTGTTTTATACTATGTTTCATTAAGTAGAATGAGGGTGGAGCCGGAGCCACAACATTTAGAGCAGGCACAAACAAAGCGATAGTGGGGAAAGAGCTGTAAATCCATTATCCGAAAAGAAATTGTATCGTTCAACAGCATGTCTTTGAGAGCCATCGATCACTGAAGAGATATTGAGTTTTTATTATTGTTTCACTATCATTGTTATCTTAATTACCACAATTTCTATCATGCTTCATGTATAATCATTGGAAAAGAAACGGTGGACAGAAGGAAGTCACGACTTCAAACTGAAGGAGCTTTCATTTGCATTTTCGTCAATACTGTGTTAAACCAAACAACAAGGTTTGACAATAATATATTTTTTAGATTTATTGTAACTCATTGAAACCATTTCAGACTGCAGTTTTTAACCATCTGTAATGAAAATGAACTAGCCGTAACCCGAAAGCATGGAAAATAATTTACAGTTGTCTAGTTTTTAATTGGTTTTCCAGGATCTCAGTGTTCGACTCTAACAATCTGGATCTTTTAAAGAAAAATTTAACCCTTGTATTGTCTTCACTTTTGGGACCCTCTGGTATCCCTCGGGTCAAATTGACCCGTGACATATATGGGGCTTTAAAAACCATTGTGAAATAAAATTTTACTTCATAATCTATTTAAAAATATTGTCTTTATCTACATTTCAAACAATTGAGATAACATATATGTTTAGGGAATGCAATCAGTCTCTCCTGGAACACAATTAACAATGGAAGTGTTATTCGTTTTTTTGTCATAAGGTTATAATTCATGTTAAATATCCACTATGTGATCATGCTTATCTTGGAAAAGTTTAAGTGGGACAATGTTTTCATTAACATTTATTACTTTGAATGCAAACTCTCAATACATAAACTGGAACTTCAACAATCAATAACTTTTATCTTATGAAATACTTGCAACAGGGTTGATGCTTTTGAAAAATGACAGGCATGCCTGTTTACAAAACACATGCATCACAAAATTTGACAGTATGTGTACCACAGATGTACTTTTTGCAGTTTCAGAATCACTTTCAGAATCAGAATGGATATCTAAATGATCCTCAAATTCGGAGACATCTTCTTCTTCCACATTGCTGTGTTCCTGACTCTCTTCAAATATGAGCTCCAAAGCTCTCTGACAGCTAAATCTTTTTGTCATACTGAGGGTGGAAGAATCTGTACTGTGATGCAGTGGTATTTATCTTTTTTGTCCCCCCCTTGATGGGCAGGTGCGAGAAATATAGTGCGAGAAAATTGTTTGATGTATCAAATGTTATGGACAATCATTCGAAAAAAAGGGGTTTACAGGTGGACACATGAAAGAGGGTGCGGGAAAGAGTGGGAAAGAGTGCGGGAAAGTGAGAGCAAACAGCTTCTCACTGCTTAGATTATAATAATGCAACATTATGTGTGTGTGTGTGTGTGTGTGTGTGTGTGTGTGTGTGTGCGTGCGTGTGCGTCCGTGTGTGTGCGCATACAAGCATGCGTGTGTGTGTGTTTGTGTCTGTGTGTGTCTGTCGGCATGTTTCTGTTTGTCTGTGTGTCTTGTGGGCATGTTTTTGTGTGTCTCTGTGTATGCGGGTCAATCTGACCCGAAGACCATACGAAGGATGTAAATGTGTGGGGTATAGTAGCATGTGTGCTCAAATATTTTTTTTTGTTTATACATGTTCATCACAGAAAATAAGGTAAGGCCATTGAGTTTCAGGTAGAAAAAATGTATACTCGTACCATTTTTCCTATTGTAAAAATTTGAAACGGGTCAATTTGACCCGAAGACCATACAAGGGTTAAAGGATTTTAGTCGGGCAAATCTCCACTATGCTCATTAAGTATTCCACGCGTCTCAAAGGACAGATAGAGATGTGCCTGTTTTTGGAATATGCTGACTTTATGTTCAGGACATGACTCTGTCTTAGAATGCCTGAGAACTGCTTACCGCTCGGATTTCTAGCTTTTTTAATTATCCCACAGCTGTAGGAGGAGCCAAAGAACAAAAAATAAATACATAAAAAGTTCAAAACTCACTTTTGCTTGTTGGTATCTAAATTCAGATCTGTTTTACCTGATATAGAAATTAATCTAGTATTCATTTTCAACTAACATCAATTCTGGGTTGTGAACAAAGGATTTTTTTTCTTTTCTTTTTGACAATTTGGGTGAACTGAATTTAACATGTGTAAATTGACTGAATGATCTTTTCTTAATTTCTTGGTTACCCTCCAAATCCAACTTTATAAATGGACGGTAAATATTCTTTAATTGTTGTCTGATTTTCTGATTTAATCTCAAAAGTGTTTTTTTCACAATAAGAAATTATTTGTAGAAACATGATGAGAAAGGATAAAGTTTATGTTATTGTCTTCAGAGGTCTGTATGAAATTTGTGTAGCTTTAGCCTTCTCTTTATTTTTTACGTTCTGTGAATTAAAAAATATGATTTTATATGCACTTGTTGGTGTCCTTTCATCTACTTCTTTTGAATTGACACATGCGTGGGCCACGGACTAAAAAGGGCCTTGTACAACAATAGAAATCATAGTCTTTGATAATATAAACTAAAGACAGGAAAGTAGAGGAACTGGATCAGATTAACAAGAAGGGTAATTGCAATAAAAGCACATGACGGCCTGACAAAAGAATGAGGTGAGCCCCTTTTCCCCGGGTAGAAAATGGTTAACAGGGAGCAAATTCTGACAACAGGATTAACCATGTGTACAGCATCTGAACCAAAATACCTTTATAGCTTATGTTTTCACGTCACTGTGGCCAGAATCATGTCCTTTTGCATGGGCTCATGATGGACTCCAGGGTGTTGCGATGTGAGTGTGGTTAAACTGCTGAAAATGCTGAAGGTTACTTCCCTCCACACCCTTTCAAGTCTTATTAGTCTAACACAAAAAAGTGGGTCAACATCTACAGTGTTTCTTTCAGCATTTAAAATCTGAAACCAAGCTGGGAGCACCACAGCGGGTTAGGGCTGCTGCTATGATCCGAAGTAATTCTTTTTTGTGTGAAAGAAGTGAGCAGGGCAAGAGGGTAAGGGGGACATTTCTACTTGTTGTAATGTTAGCCATGTCATTTTAAAAGAAAATCGGAGCGTAATTAGAACCAACTTTCTCATGCAACAGAAACTCAGCTGTACTTATAAACCGATACCACGTTCAACATGTATGTATGTATGTATGTATGTATGTATGTATGTATGTATGTATGTATGTATGTATGTATGTATGTATGTATGTCTGTCTGTCTGTCTGTCTGTCTGTCTGTCTGTCTGTCTGTCTGTCTGTCTGTCTGTCTGTCTGTCTGTCTGTCTGTCTGTCTGTCTCTCTCTCTATATATATATATATATTGAAATTGAGAATTTAAAAACGATGAATCAAAATCAGTTGAATGTAAATGCTTGTGCTCTTTAATCGAGCTGCAGTATAAGACAGCAGACTGAAGAATAACGATGTGACTGTGAGTTCAGGCCTCCTGCAGAGCATTCTGGCACTTGAGGCGTCTGTATTGCTTAATCTTTGAGCTCAGCAGACTGAAGATGGCATTTAAATTCTGAATTATGACAGCTCCCAAAACTGCAAAGCCAAGATATTCCCAAAATGAGTTTTGCCAAATTGCAAAATGTGCTTTGCAGCCAGATTGTGCTGAGCGGTGTAAATAAGTGCACCGTACAGAGTTTAGGTGGACTCACTTTGTGCACCATAAACTTTCCATCTGTTGCTTTTTGTGAGTTTTAAGAGCAATGGCATGGGTCATCACAAACACACTGTAAACAATGGATATCAGTTCATTTTTTTGAAAAATGATGGCATCTTTGTGTTTGTCTTTTTCCCCGAGTGATGAGTTTCTTGATAGAGCTACAGCAAATATTTGCATTTGCTGTGTAGCAGCACATGTTATAGATCTCACATGTCAGACGTGAACTCTTTAAAAAAAAGAAAAACAGTCAGATCTCGATTCAATTCAATGCCTGCCTGGTGACTTTGCTCTGCCGGTGAGAGAGAGCTGCATTGTTTCTAATGAGAGACATGTCCACCATTAGAAGCTGAAGGGTGTTGGCACATAAAAAGCTTCATCAGCATTTAGCTTGACTATGAGACACAGACACGGAATTTTCCAGCTGGAATTACCAACGCTGACGATTACTCACCTTCTCTTTGGATGAAGACTTTTAAAATCTTTTAAACATCTTTACACAGAGAAATCTACCAAGCACGGCATCTTCCTATATTCCCACAAAATGCCCCTTTGTCAAATTTCACCTTATCTCTTTACCCGTTTATACATATTTATTTTGATTAGTCAGAACACTGTGCTAACTTGCACATGCATGGCTGCATGTTGTGTATACCAATAGCTAATACCTCCATTTTACCTGCATGTTGTAGCATTTTGTATTTGATGCATTTTTGTCTCTCTTTTTGTATTACTTACACACTTTTGTGGTCCAGCTGAATTCCAACTAGGCAAACCTTTGTGATCTCAATAGATGGAGTGTGTTTATCTACTGTGGATGCCTGCCGTGCCTTAACCTTTATCAGTGTTTACTGGGTGTGCTCGCTTGACAACAAGGGGCAGAAGAATGAGCAGTTAGAAAAAACACAATACCAAGTTGTACAAATGCTTGTATTGACTTCACTGTTAAACTGCAAAGTTTAATATTTAGCAATTCTTTAAAAGGAAAAACATATCAGAACTACTATTTTACAAATCCCTGAACTTGTGAACAGAGTGAAAAATGAAATACACAGTATTAAAAATTCAAATGTTAGCTTTCTTTTCTGTCTGTGTTCATTTTTCATATCTGTTTGAGCTTGACATGAAACACACAAAAAGTTAGTTCTAGTTGTTTAAGCGATGGGCAAACCGGTTTCAGCTGCCAATTTATTTACTGATATTCTCTGGACCATGAGGCCTTAAATACTCCAGAAAACCTCTGGGTAACGAAGAAGAATTTAAAAGGTTATTTGTTCTATCAATTTGCATCAAGTTCCCGCAATCATTAGTTAGAAACTTACATTTAAATTAAAGAATATATGTGCAGATTTGGTACTAAACAGTTGATTACATGTGTTACTTTTCAAAAAGTGTTGTCTAGTGAAAATTTACCCAAGTTAAAAGGTTTCACATTTCAAGCCAGTCAGAAACAAACGAAGAGCATTTTTCCATTCATTTATTCTCACACCACCACATGCAACGGTCTATATATTTTGGTAGTGCCGATCTAAAGATAATATTGTTTTGCCCTGATCTCTCTGCTGAGGGTTTAAAATACCACTGTTGCCATGAAATACCATATTCATAAGAGAAAAATATAAGACGGTTTTCTCCTTATTCTGTTGCGTGGTTAATTGATTAAGCTAATATTAATCTAATCAAGGGTGTGTTAAGAGCACAGCAAGCCAGATTGTGTATATTTGTATCTATTTGGCAGATACTTGGCACGAATTGCATATGAGATCCTTACATAGAGAGCTCCAGTGGCGCAATCTGTCAGCGCGCGGTACTTATAAGACAGTATTCTGAGAGCTATGCCGAGGTTGTGAGTTCAAGCCTCACCTGGAGCATATATTGTATCAAAAGATGCAATTTGTTGTCAGTGGATTAAGTTTTCCTCCTTAACTAATTGGTTATGTTACGTCATTTTAAATCTTGGATCTCTTTTTCTGTGTTCATCTGTTACCATGTTTACATTTAAGAATGTGAATAATTCTGATGTTAGTTTTGGTCACTGTTCATTCAAACATTGTTTCTTCAACAAATACCATGTGCCACGTGCTTATCAATTAAACAACAACATATCAGATGCTCCAGGTGAGGCTTGAACTCACAACCTCGGCATAGCTCTACAGTGTACTGTCCTTTAAGTACCGCGCGCTGACCGATTGCGCCACTGGAGCCTGTGTCAATTTACAAAATCCGTGGATTACAAAACTGCGATCTGAAATTACATATTTTTCCAATCACTTTAATTCTGCCTGCAGAGGTGTACTGATCACATTTTCTAATCATTGTCACTGGAACTGCTCAAGCTGAGGCCTAAACTCACAACTTTGGCATTGTTCTATAATGTACCGCCCTATAAAGGCTACATGATCAGGAATTGGATATGAAATCACACTGTAGGAAGCTCCAGTGGCGCAATCGGTAAGCGTGCGGTACTTATAAGACAGTATTCAGAGAGCTATGCCGAGGTTGTGAGTTCAAGCCTCACCTGGAGCATATATCTTATCAAAAGATGTGATTTATTGTCACTGGCGTATGTATTCCTCCTTAAGTAACTGCTTATGTCATTTTAAATCTTGGATCTGCATGTTTACATTTGGGAATGTGAATAATTCTGATGTCAGTTTTGGTCACCTCACAATACATTCAAACATTTCTTCTTCAACAAATACCATGTGCTTATCAACTAAACAATAATATAGTAGATGCTCCAGGTGAGGCTCGAACTCACAACCTCAGCATAGCTCTCAGAATACTGTCTTATAAGTACCGCGCGCTGACCGATTGCGCCACTGGAGCCTGTGACACTGACCACATTTTCTAATCATTCTCACTGGTACTGCTCCAACTGAGGCCTGACCTCACAAGTTTGGCATTTTTCTCTAATGAAAGACACAATTTGTTGTCACCACCATGTTTTTCTCCTTAACTAATTGGTTATGTTATGTGATATTGAACTTTGGATCTCTTTTTCTGTGTTCGTTAAACAACCATGTGACCACGTTTACATCTGGAAATATGACCTCATGATACAATCAACTAAAAAATTTCTTCCACAAATACCATGTGCTTATCAATAAAAGAAATAACATAGTAAATGCTCCAGGTGAGGCTCGAACTCACAACCTCGGCATAGCTCTACAGTGTACTGTCCTATAAGTACCGCGCGCTGACCGATTGCGCCACTGGAGCCTGTCAACGTACAAAATGCATGGATCAGAAAACTGTGAGTGCTTTTTAATATTTGTGTTGACCAGAGACAGATTTGCGAGTTTCTTATGTTCAACAATCACACAGAATGCAAAAACTCACGTTCAAGTTTTGTTTCATATGAATACCCATTATCATCCATTACTGAATAAATCCGAGAGAAAATTAAATAAAAATTATCTTTACTGACAGACACTTTATTTCATAAGTATACAGTATTTTGCAACACGTCCACACCCTTCTGATGAATAGGATTGACAATGGGCCTTTTCATTGTGTGCCTGGAGAATTATGCTGTCAAATGAGATACCATGATATCAAGAAACATTCTTCACTTACGCCTCCAGTTCACAAAATAATCAGACATTTACAAACTGATCCCATCTTATTGGACATCTTTTACAGGAAGCTGGCTTCCTGAAAGTGTCTCCTGGTCTCAGTCATTTTTCAACCATCTGTCCTGCTGTCGGCTCTACCAGATGGTGCGTTTGACTCCTGCCCAGATGGAGCGTTTGTAGCCCTGCGCGGCTCGGACGTCGTCCCAGTGCAGCTTGGTGTTTGGGATCTCGTCGGTGGACTCTGGGCTGAGGCGCGCTCCCTCTTTAGGACTGGCCACCACTGTGGGCAGCGGGCCTCGGTGGGCCTCAAACTCCACCACGTGGAGCTGCTTTTTGTCGGCCAGAGTCTGGTGGGTTTCCTGCAGGATGACGGATGTGGACAAATGTCGGTGAGATTTAAAATTCAAACAGCTGTCTTATGGTGGATAAAAACGAGAAAGAAATTAGTTTTATTAACACCTCAACACTATGAGAATTGATGTAATTAATCTGTCCACTCTTTGTCACCGAATGATTTTAAATTCAAACAAAGTGAGGTGAATCAGCCTTTAACAATAATAATGAAAATCTTAATGATGCCTTTTGCCCTGAATGCGGCCCCTATCACTCTTCTGCAGCGGATTGTGATGGTTTCCTGCCACTGAATGGGCTGTAAAAAGTGCTGTCAGACGGTTCAGCACCTTCAGACATCCCCTCTGCTCTGTTTCATCCGTTTAGGAGCGGGCTGAGTCAGACTGTTTCTGAAAGGGACACTGCTGCTTTTGCACACAGGCTCCAAGTGGCTGAACCAGATATGGATGAACTAGACTTTAATATAAAGTCAGAATGACGCATAGATGGAAAAAGTCAATAAATATCTTTGTCATTTCTTCACTATTCAATGTATTACTTTCAAGCAAATATCATAAAGTAAGTTGTGGTGTTACTGATAAATCTGACAAACTTTGAGCAGTCAGATTTCTGATTCCACGGTGTCCCCACCTGATTGGCCAATCCGGTGAAGAGTGCCCGGGTGATGTTGAGCAGATTGACCGACCCCTCCACTTTGCAGTACATGTCCTTGATGCCGATCAGCTTGCACAGGGTGATGACCGCCCGGTGGCAGTGCAGACCGTACCCTGGAAGCAAACATGGCGCTCAGAGCAGGCTGCTGACAGACCCTGAGAGGAACGACCTGAACTTTCTGTGAGCCGGAGGCCTGTCGGACTAAGGGTGAGCATCAGAAACCTCCTTAAAAATCAAACGCACCTTCGTTCTGTTTCTTCATGCGCAGCGTTGTCCTCTTGAACTTGGACTCCATGTCATGATAAACTGTTGTGAAAAAGGCAGCAGCGTTAGACTCGCGGCCTCTGGGCCAGAACCAGATTCTCAAAAACAACCAAAGCAATGAATAATGGAATGAGGAGAGTCTAACTGGCTTCGTGTGTTCGGGCCTTTTTCCAGTTGGAGGCTCTGGTGTTTTGTTTTGCACCTTCCCCTCCCGCTCTCCCCCGGGTCTCCCGTTTCTCTACCTGCCCACCAGATGTCCTCCCACGTGTGAGAGTCTGGCCCTGCGGCAGCTGTGCCCGATCACTTATTCAGGCACGCTTCAGCCGGAGCTGTGTGCTGCCAGCTTCATGGCCTCGGGTCAAAATCTCATTCTCTTGTCACAGCACTCGAAAAAAAAACTCCCTCGCTGCTGTTCCTGCGTCATTCGGACACCCAGTGTGAATTTAACACCCTGAAAGAATTCATTAAAAAAAATAAATCTTTTCTTAAGGCGATGCTCCCAAAACGCAGGGGGGGGTAGGGGACTCTGCACAATGGGAATAAACAGTGGAGACAGAAAATAAGACGATATAGGATTTAAGACAAAAGCATTAGGCTCTCGGGGGATGTTTCCTATTGAGAGAAGGAACCAAAGCTTAAAAATGCAACGCTGAGCTGAGTCATGGACACGGTGGAACTGAACATTCACCGTGACTCCAGGGGGTCCCACTTCAGCAAAATGTTAAAGTCAGAGCAGAAAGCGCAGAGGAAACATTCCCAACGACAAGAGCTGAGAATCTACAGTCTCTAACCAACGAAAATCGGCTCACAATGACTCATCTCTGCAGAAAACCAACGAAAGCAAACTGATCTCTGAACCGACAGCTGGGCTGAACTGTGTCACTGGTTCTGGTTTGCATAAAAAGAGGAGAGCCGCAAATGTGACAGAGGGAGTGAACATGATTTAGATGCTATAGGTGTTGAAATATGGGTGTTAGGTTGAGACAATAAAGCAAACGACTCACACAAACAAGTTGCAGATGGCTGCACAGAGACAGCTGAACCTACAAAAATGAAGCGTACCCCCACTCTGAATCAAGCACACTCACACTCACACACACACACGTCTCCTGTCTGGTTTCAGGCCAGAGCGGGAAGCTAACTTTCTCCTCCGGTCGGCGCAGCGGAGGCCGATGACTCACTCGCATTAGTCTTTCTGACGCCGCTCTCCAGCAGCGGCGCGAGAAGCCAAATGGAACTTTACAGCAAAAAAAAAAAAAAAGGTGCGTTTTAAGCCCCATTCATTTCTTCTCGGGGCCATTTTTCAGATTACATCAACTGACAGCAGGTGACAGCAGAGGAGAGGAGGAGGAGGGGATCAGGGAGTGGAGGCACAATGATGTAAAGTGGGAGGGCAGCTTTTTGGGAGGATGAAGGGCCATTCAATTTATCTACAAAGTAAAGTGTAACCTGTCTGATTTGGATCGGCACTGGACGTAAACCTGCATCTAACTCTGCATTCCAATCATAAGCATCCAAACACAGGTTGTAAATGGGGCTTACTCTGCTACGTACAGTACATACATACATAAATACATACATGCAAATATCTCACTTCATAATTGGTTATGTAGTTTCTCTCTTAATGAATACATTTACAAAACCTATTAAATATTAATAATAAACTATAAACCCATTAAGACCTAAACACAAAGACAATATATTTCAGACAAATTAATACATATTGTAGAATGTTTTTACTATCCTGAATATAATAAATAAATATTATCAATGAAAATAACTACTCAGCTCGGCATTTATCTAGGTAAATACATTGAGTATTAAGTTCAGATGAAGACCAGTGGTCCTTAGATAAATACAGCTGTTTAGAGAACACATTACCACACAGGAACATTAGGGCTCAGAAAGGAGTCCAAAGTGGTAAATGAGAGGATGAGAAAAAAAATTGGACGAATGAGTGGTGGCAATAGGAGAAACTTACTGGTGGTGTTGTTGTAACGTTCTATGTAGTACAAGTAGTGGATGGCTCGGTTCTTGGCCTGCAGATCCCACAACGCATTTCATTATCACAGAGGTTCATCCGAGGAAAGCAAAAAACCAGAACCAAGGATGCTGCCACATTTAGCTTTCCTTCATTAAGCAGGACGGACATAAAACAGTTGCCCCTCACCTTCCTCAGAGCGGTGTTTCTGTCCGCTGCTTTACCCAAAGCGAAGCCTGGTGGGAGGGAGGAGGGCACGTTTAGAAAGCCATCGGACAGCACGGTGAGAAACTGTAGACTTTAAAGCATTATCTGCAGATAAATGGACCGAACTGTGACGACTGGAGGCAGAAATCACAGCTCCCAGGGTCGTTATGTCTCCAAGCTAATGAGGATTGATCTGTTTTAAACACAGCCTCATTCAGAAGAGGCTGAAGCACACTCAGGAGTACGACACTCACGTCTACACAAACCTTAAGAGAAAAAGGCTATGTTTAGCTCGCGGTTAAAACTTTGCTGATCGGCGATTTTCTGCCGTCTTTGCACTTTACAGGAGAAAAAGATTCAAACCTGCAGCTCCGTTGCCGTTTCCCACGGCGACCAAGCAGCTGATGGACCTCTTCCTGCCCTCCTTGGCAGTCATGTTGAACACACTCTTCACCTGAAGAAGCAGAAACACACAACGTGAGCGTAACACTGTCTAGTGTGTAGGAAAAAACTAAAAAAAACAGAATGCAAAATCATTCACAGCTTGTTCAGTGGGACAACAAATCAAACAGAGAAACACAGAGTGCTCACTCTCAATTTGATACTTCAAGGTCAAGTGGTCGGTTATAAAATTATACTAACCTAATTAAATTGAACTTTGATGATTATTCTTCCTTGCAGGATTTCATTTCAATAAAGCAAACTATTCATGATTTGTCAGAAGTGACAAAAAAGACATCAATGTGTTTCTTACAGGTCTGCAGTGTGTCTGTCTGTGTGTGTGTGTGTGTGTCTTCTTCAGCTTCATTTTTCCAAACAGAAACACCAGGGGGCAGCATAGACACACCACAGAAACCAGGGAGGAGAGATAGAAGAAAACAGAGGAGTTGGAAAGGAGATAGGATAGAATAAATGAGATGTCATGAGAAATAGGAAAGAAAGAGTTCATGTTAGGGGTGGAGGAGGGAACAAAAGAAGAGAAGGGGAAAACACATGTCCGTTTACAGAACACATACCCCGGCTGGCTAAGCCAATGAGCAGAGGAGGCAATATGAGGAAACATAAGACGGTCAAAAAAATGTAAAGAAAAGGGAGAAAAAAAGGGAAGGTGAGGGCGAGAGCTCTCTGCCTTTTCAGCGTGCTAATGGTTGACTTCAGGGGGATGAAATATGTGTGAGCCTGCAAAAATGCAAATGAAACTAAATGGGGAAAAAGAGCCCGTAGGGTGTGTGGATATGAAGTTTGTGTCTGTATGTGGTGCCCCAGAAACAGAGGAGCCAACTGCTGATTAAAAAAAAAAGAAAAAGAAAATCCGAACTGCACAAAAAAAAAAAAAAAAACTAAGGCCAAAATGTTTATCCACAGAGTGGACGGAGTGGTTTTAGATTTACAGAATTGTACCCTTGTTGTAGACATCTGGGATCACAAGCTTTGTTAGCTCATTCTGCAGCTCATTCTGGGTGCGTTTTGTTCCCATGAACTGTAGAGGAAAAGGTTGTCATGACTCGGTGGCTTAGGGAGGGCTGCCCTGTCGCTGGGGAGGAGGCATGCCGTTGGTTTACTGGAGCTTTTTGGCTCAAAGCAACAAGGTGACGCTACAAATGCAGAAACAATTATCTGTTGGCTCATCACAAGCACCACCGATCCCCTGCAGAGTCAATATATTGACCATTCGCGCTTTAAGCAGAAAGCAGATTTAAGGTAGGGGATATTGAGTTTTTGATATTGATTAGAGGACACTAATCATACACACAGAGGAGACACACACACACATAAAATTGAATCCGAGTTAATAAAATGGCTCTGAGCTGACAATGATTTACATATTTGTGGTGCTGCTGCACGCATGCAGTGGCACACGGTCCCACTTTATCCTTCTGTAGGGTTTCTTTTATTTGAAATGAGTAATAACACAGGATGCTGTTTTGAAGGATATCAAAGTTGCATCATCGAAGATAGAAAGAAAGAATTGTGGTTGGAATCAAAGTGAGGAAACTGTGCAGCGTTCATTAATAAAACAAAACGTCCGATAGCGTTCAATGTAATAAATCCATCAAATATTTATCTGTTTCGCTGTGAAGCCAAAGGGTATTTTTGTTTGGTGGCATATATTAAAGCTTCGAATGAGAAAAATGCGCATGATAATTATTCTGAGCAAATGAGAACTGAATGGGACAGTTTATCTATCATTCTAATTATTTTCACTATTTTTCCGCTGAAGTTTTTAAAATTGTTTCTTCAATAAAATATACATCAACAATATAAAAGAGACTAACATTTTATTTGGTTAAGTACCATACAAGCAAATCCACTGATTAAGTCCTGATTTAAAATCAAAATTTATTTCCTGGTATTTTATCACATACACACAAAAAGGTCCTAAACAGATTACAGTGACTGGTGTCAAGCTCAAATGAGTGCCGCATTGAAAGGGGCAAGAAAAAACCCCTAAAAAGGGAGGCCCTAATAAGCAAGCCGCCATCATCTTTCATCAGACAGAAAAGCTATCCAAAAAAGATTGTTTCCAGAGGAGCATCCCCCCGCTGTCCACTGTTTTAGAAGCGGGATATTCAACTCTGAAGGGAGCTGCTACCAGCCCCTGGAGAGGAAATCTACTTGAGAATCTAGTTTTCTGACAGACCATGGTGAACCAAAAAGAGCCAAAGGAGAGATAGGGGGGGAAAAAAAACAAAAAAAAAACTTGCTAGTACACTTTGTGTCTGTTTCTATCTGTTTTGTTGTTTGTCTCTGAGAGCACCTCGAACATGGACCGCCAGAGGCCTTTCAGAGGGGCTTATCAGGGCCACAAATTCCGGTTTGTTCTGACGCTTTCATCCCCGTCTGAGAGCCGGAGCAGCGGAGCGGCGCTGAATTTCATGTGAGGAAACTTCAAAGTCTAGATCTGCCCTCAGCTTCAGCACTTACGCAACAAACACATTTTAGTTAAGAGTTTATAATCTGACTGCGGGGCTGCAGAAGGATTGGGGTCAGGAAGGCAGCAAAGACCAGGGTCTTAAGAGAAAACGCCAGAAAAGACACATAAGTTCCTGATTTTTCCTCATTTACATAAATCTACAGTCCCTAATACTGCTAATAGTATTCAAAGTAGTCATTTCTGCGTGTTTTATGCAAAGAAAACTATTCCTATAAAGGGTCTGAGGCTAAATTTTGTGTCTGCAGGCCTGTGCAAAAGAGCTAGAAGTATCTTCTTTCTTGCTGTCAGGTTTGAGAGTGTGGCCGAGGGAGCTTCAGACCAGCGGGCGTCTCAGACACATAATTCAGCGAGGCATTAGTCCTCATGTGTCAGCGAGGCTTGTGGCTCCTGCTGCAGAGCCTCCGGCTGCTTTTGTCAGTCAGGTGAGGATGCGGCGGCCCTGGCGGAGCGGCGGCGGCAGCAGAGCAGATGGCGCCCGTTTCTCTCTGTCGGCCGGGCGACAGAACGGCTGTGGGAGGATGCTTCTAGCATCACTCGCGCCTCTGTCGGATCTGTTATTTTTCTCAATCTGTTGCCGCGCGCTCCCTGTCTGTACGTGTCTGTATGCTGCAGTGCAGGGGAGGAGTTCTCACCACATGGAACCAGATGGCCCGGTGCGAGCTCACAACGCTGCCAGGGCCCGAGATTGTGAAGTTTTCTTTACTGCAGAAACGCTGAACAGAATCCTGCAATCCTATAAGACATAGTCCACTTGTGTGCTGGCAATTTGCAGCATTTCCTGCACCGCTGAGCTGATTCCCACAGCTATGGGCTCTTACATCATTTCTGTGTTCAGTGTAAGAGTTAAAAGATCAATTGAAAACACAATCCTGGTTTTTGAGTGCGACATTCACATTAATTGCTTTGGTGTGTCATTTTTTAAATCTTTAATGTTACTGAAATTCTTACATTTCATCCACTGTGTGCTGCAACTAAAAAGAAAGAGCCCATATTCAGTTAACTCCAATAGGAAGAACAAGCTGTAATCTAGAGGTTTCCACTCAAAGTTCATGTAAAAATGTGCAAAAATGTCCAGCAAACTCATCTGGAGCTCATCAGATGGCAGCAGTAGATTATAAAGTGCCGTCTCCTAAGTAGAAAAAAAAAAAAAAAAAGTTTCCAACCCAGTTACTCTGCTATGTCTGCAAATTCACCCAGTGCTGTACGATGATTCATTAAACACCCGAAAGCCAAAAGACAACACACCTGGCAACGACTTTGACTGCATCAGCTGCATGACGCCTTTCCTCCCACATGAACACGGCAAACAAAACTGGCCCGCTCTCGTTGTTTGCGAGAGCCCGTCTTCCCATCACCAGGCTCTTTTTTCTTCCATATCATGACATCATTCTGCATCGGGCGTGCTTAGCGTGCCAAAGCTCAGATGCATGTCAGTGAAATGGCGGCCAGCCTCTCGTCATGTGCCACGAGCTCCAGCCCCTCTGTAAAACTCCTCTGCGGGTGACTGGACAGCCTGTGACAGCGGGGACGTGTGTCAGCGCTTGACGTTGTCATCTTTTAGGGTAACGGGCTTACCGGCTCGTGCAGAGCGTGCTCGATTGCTGTTCACTGGATTCTTAGAGAAAGGGTTGATAGCATCAATGCGTCATTTGTAAGAGTACGCTGTAACATCGTCTTCAGTTTGAACGCTGCGTTGTCTTTTATATATGAGCCCACTGGTGACCTGTTTAAACCAATTTCAGGAACAGATTTCCATTTTAAATCTGTGCCACTGGCCATGAGATGGCTGAGAGTTCAGCACTGGTTCACCAACAAGGAAAAATCTGTTTCTTAACTTTGCACATAAAACTAAATCTGTTTGCTCCACTTGGGGGGTAAAAAAAATAAATCACAGTTTATCTAGGATGTTTACGTTTAAATAATGTTCTTTACCTAATGTTGCCAGTTATAATTATATCTGTTTATTACGACAAGCTGTTATCCAAAGAAAGCTTATTAGTAGGAAAACAACAGCCTGTATCTGCCAGTAAAATGTCTTGTGCGTCCGATTGTTGGCTAAACTAGGAGAATATACAAGTAGAAACATATTTACATATGAATTAAAGAAATACAGGTAGAATTTGCATTCATTCCTGTCTTAAGTGAGTAACTGTATAAATATTTAGTTTTTCTTTTATGTACGTGGTATCTTTAGTAAATTTGATGTTCCTGAAAAGCAAGCCAACAGCACCCATCTGGATGTGTGTTCAGATCATAAAACGTTATTTAGGGCTCTAAATTTCAAACAGGCTTCTTCTATATCAGCTTTTTTTTAACGACCTAACATTAACTTAAACTATTGTTTCAAAGTTCAACTCAAAGTGTTTATTTTCAAATGAATGAATATTTAGAAGATGTTTGAACATGCTAATTTAAAAATGCTTCTGTATTAAACAGTATACATAATTCCCCAACTTCCTGATATACTCCCATTTTCCAGAAGGATAATCATCTTTTAAACTTGTGTACACAGACGAAAGCTAAACTTTTAGGAGTTTCTTATCATGGGTAAAAGGATTCGCCTCATCATCACAAAAACCTTTCAGCCTACTTAAAGGTGCTGTTCCGGCCTCCGCTTGGCTGCTTAAAGTTGTCTAATCCAATTCAAAGTTCTTCCTCCGGTTTGCCGTCTGCTCGCTCTTAACAAAACTTTCAAGGTTGTTGACTTCAGGGAGAAGAGAGGAAAGAAAATAAAGGAATAAAAGCGCCACGGTGACACTGACAGCTCTCCATCTCTGTTAATGAAAATCCCTGCGTCCTGTCCAGGCTGCTGCTTTCAACGTGCTCTTTCTGTGCGAGTGCCAGACGTGTCCGGTTAAGCTCGATGGAAAGTCGCTCGCATTTGGTTGAACTGAGCATTGTGGTGTGCACCGCGAGCCTTCGCGTACCTTCAGCTTTTTCTCAGCACTTTTTAATTACAGCTGGAGAGAAGACAGTCACAAAGCGGTGTTTAAAAACAGCTGGAAGAGGCCGAGGGGGCACCACAGTGTGACTGCATCAACACAACATCGATTCAATCCTCGTGTGCACCCGGGAGGCGACGAAAAAAAGCTAGAAACCTCTTGCCGAACCAGACTCAGGCAGAGCAACCATCTGCTTCGACCGGCCGGGGGTTGTGGGGATGAGAAGCAGGGGTCAGATATCTTTTAATTACAAAAAACATCACATTTCTAAACGATTAACTCGGCATCAAAAGTAATCTCCAGTGTATGTTTCTACCAACAATAATTCGACACCCTTCACAACCTCTTGGTTGTGTTTGTGCCTCCTTGTTCAGTTTTCTCTGCCGTTGGAAAAGAAGAAGAACAGCCGCTGTCTGTTCTTTTCCCTTTTATCTTCTTGGTGTTTCGCCCTCTTTGTGCTGGAACTGATTGCTGTCAGCGATTTCTATAAATCAGCATTCACTCTAAGCCGAGCAGCATCCCCGACAACCAAGCGCCGGCAGGTTTTTGGAGGACAGCTCAAAAGTCTGCACAAAGCCCCTCACTTTGCCTGGGAGGGGAGCGGGGGGGATTGATGAAAGCAGATGTTTGTGCGCTGCCATAAATGAGCCATAAATCGACAAAACAGACCTTCACTCGCAGCTGCAGACGAGGCGCACCCAAACAGCAAATGCAAACTCGGGCACGAGGACAGAGGGTGACGGCACAGACGATCAGGGCCCCGGAGACCGACGGTGCTCGTATTTTTACAACTTTTCCAAAGGTATTTGGTATTAACGAGTGAGATTTGGGTGTATTTGCTGCATGCCTCGCACTGCTCGATGCTCTGGGAACTAAATAAAACACCTCGTTGTTTACCACGACTAGATTTTTTTTTAAATTTCCAAATCTTAGCTCCCATCTGAAAATGAAGCGATACACAGATTACTTTCTGTGGTGTCATCTTCCCATTTCCCAACTCCTTTTTACAACTTTGGCTCCACTTCTCACTTTGTCTTTAGCTCTTTCTTCCCCTTGCTCCCCTCCCTCTGACTGTGCTCGCTAATGCAGCCGCAACGTCCTTGGGAGACAAGCCTTTTATTCCAGTAAGCCTCTTCCATTTCATTAGGCCTGAATTTATAGCAGAAACACACACACACACACACACCGGGTGTATTTATAGAAGGCGATGGCACCATAAACGTGTCTGTCGGTTTCCAGGGGGGAAGTCTAATGTCTGTGGCACCACTCTTATTTATGCAGGCAGGAGTGCTGGGGAAGACTACCAATGTGACACACACACACACACACACGCACACACACTTTAAACTATCATGTGCTTGTTGAACAGACAATAAACACATGTGGAGCCGGCAGAGTGGGAATTCATTACCGAGTTTTAAAAAATTGTACGGAGGAGGCACAAACATGAAATATGAATGTGGACTGCAGATAAACTGGAGTTAAACGAAAATGCCGAGTCATGAATAATGCTCGGGCTTTCGTGTGCTGATCTCCTTGCATGATAATGTGCTCCGGAGACATAGAGAGAGAGTGGGACGCACGCATTGGGGTGCTGTGCCCGGATCATGTGTGTGCATGTGACCTTACTGCACCCCCTCCATTAGTCCACCACGGCCCATTAGTGCTAATTGGATTAAGGTGAGATACGGCAAACCGTCTAAATGAACTGTCCATACAAAGTATCTTATCTCTTCTTCACACGCTCACAGAGCAGCTTCAGTCTTTTTCCTGTTTCTCCGCAGCAGTCTGTCCAGCGACTGAGTGGCTACGAAACCGCAATGTTTCAGCTGGTAGACGGCGACATGAAAACGCTTTTACCAGTTTAGCTTTTTGGCATTTCAATAAACCCATTAAGAGGTTTTTAATGGACCCCCTAAGTTAATAGCTTACATAACTACGACAACTGATTCACTTAGTAAGCACAGAGGTTGTTTTTCTTGGATTGGTGGCGACCCGACAATAGATTTGGATGTGGCGGGGGGGGGGGATAACACTTTTATAAACTTAGAAACCATAAACTTAATAGTTTTATTTAAAACAAGTATTCTTCTATTCTTCTTCACTCTGTCCAAAAAAGGGAGAGTTTTAAAGCTGCGACTCCCTCCAAACCTCCATGAACAGGATGTCTTGATAACGCGGAGGAGGCATTGACGTTCCTTTAATATGCACAGATGTTTGGACTCAGCAGGGTTCTCACCCAGAGAATGACCAAAGCGCAGAGCTCTGTGGTGCCAACATCTCTGTGACTTCTAACTAAACAGAAAACAACACCGTCCATGCCTAGGTGACAGTGACAAAAAGCGGAATAAACCCTTCCATGACATACCCTCACACCTCTGTCCTGTGGGAACCAAATCCTTCCTGTCAGTTATTCCTGCTGCAATAATTGTCCAGTAAAGTGCTCTGACAGATCTCACAGAAGCTCGCTTTTTTACAGAAAAGAGGAGTGCGGCAACACCAACCTTCATGTGGAAATGAAACACTGCATTTCTCATTTATTCTCATGTGGAATGTTTTTGTTTCCCTTAAACTTGCTTTGTGACTCAGATCACAATTTTCTGAGAAACGAAGCCTGATCCCAGCTGCTGCTTTTCATCTAACTGTTGCCGTTTGATTAAAAAACTTTCAACGTCAAAACTCCAGAAACTTTGAAGTGGTGGGCTTGCAGGTTTAATTTGCTCTCTTTGTACTCGGGGGACCTAATGGGACTCCGGAATTAGAGCTCTTTTGTACCGAATGAAACCATTTTTAATCAAATCATTCTTCCTGTTCGTATTAAGTGGATCATGTCGGCCGATGACAAATAGTTCGAGGAACACAAAAGACTCCACTTCTCTGAGCTCCTGCAGAACAGCTTCCCGCCCTTTGGGAACGGCTGCAGCTTTACCCGGTTCAATACCGTTTAGTCAGAGCACGGCACAGAAATCAAACACTAAGCCGGCAGCTCGGACTCCCCGGAACACTTTTCCCCTCATCAGTGGCGTGATTGTTTCCATTCTAATTGCACAGACCGATAAGATCAGGCAGGATGTTTCATTTTAACCTTTAAATGACATCATAATGAGCATATAAGGTTGGACAGAGAGAGCTGCGACAGGCCCTGATAAATCAGCCCTGATAATCAGTTCAAAGATAAGAGGTGAAAAGGTTTCATTTTAGCCAGAAAGCTACTTTCTAATCTAATCAGCAGAGATGACAAATCGTTTTTTAAACTATTTTTCGTTGGAAATACTGTGGCTGAGGCTTGCAGACAGACGTCTGTGCAGATTCGGGACTTATTTAGGCACAGGAAGGAGGAAACTTACCTCGATGACGCGCGAGTCGAAGCCCTCGTAGGTTTCTGTTGACAGAAAAAAGTTTGAATGAATACAGAAAGCCTCGCAACGCAAACAAGGCTAGACTCAGACACACGTGTGTACGCGAAGCATAAACAGATTAAATCAGGCTCCCGCTGGCGTAACAAACACCCCGAGGCCCTGGCAGCAAAGTCACGAGTCGGCGCTTTCCATTGTCAGTGACCTCTGAAGGATGTTCCTCCCTCCTCACGGCGACCTGCTCGCTTCAAACCAATCCCAAACAAACATCAGCAGGGCTCCGAGGAGAAGGAGCGCAGGCCAGTCTCAGCTGGGATATTACCAAACCATCTGTACCAAAGCTAACCTGATCAGAGACCAGCTGGGCTCCGGCTCTCCGCGCATCACATTCACAGCGTGCTCGTTTGAGTGAGCGAGAAGGCAGATTACGTCTAGACTAACGTGTTCGAGAGCGCACATCATGGTCTAATGAGAGCGTCGGGGACGGACAAGACGGGGCCAATGAGAGGGAAACCGAGAAGCGTGAAGGGAGTGAAGGAGCGAACACAAAAGCCCCGTCCCTCATCCATCCGCCGTCTGAGGTAAACAACCTCAGCTCAATCCCAGCAAAGAGCTGGGTTTAAGGCGTAATGAGGCTGGGAAGAGGAGCCCGGATGCAGCTTCCGTCAGTGAATCAGATGCAATTAGCTTGCGGGGCTCCCGGTTTGTTGTGCAGAGCTGCTTCAGCGCCGGGGGCTTCACAGGCGGCTCAAAATACATCATTACATTTAACCTTCAACCCAGAGTCAGGATGCGAACCCCTCCAGTCAGAGGAGGCTGGACGGACCGTATGGAAACAAGAAACTTGCACCATCACTCAAACGTGACCTTTTCAAAGCCTCCATTACAGGCCTCAATGGAGCCTTAAAAGAATTACGCAGCAACAGGTCTCTGCTGTCCTTGAAGGGCACTGTATGATGATGCCAGCAGCCAAATGTAAAGCACATTATACAGTTTTCTATTCTACTCTACACATTTTACATTTTTATTACTGTTCCTCTTTTTTATCATTAAATAAAAAATGTGAAAAGGAAAGAGTTAATATACTGAATCGGAATAATAAGAAAGAGTACAGACATAATTAATAGAGCTAATAATGGCAGCTTTCCATTTAAGATCCCCTGAGCTCCGCTGACTCAATATAAAAATAACGTAACTCAGCTCTGTATTGGATGGAGCGCTTATGCAAATTCCCTGTTTGTGCTTTGATTTACTCACCGGCTTCATTCACTTAAGCAATACATTCCTTCTAATGGGCGCAAGTACACATAGTTTATAACTGGAACATCAGGGCAAAACAGCAACATAATTAACCTGAGAAATGGACACACCAAATCATCATAACTTCTTTATAATCTGCAGGATGAATAGATAAATGCCATGCATGTGTTTGTGCAGGCCACTGACTTTGTCCATGCGGGAAGACTGCCAGAAAGGGCTTCAGCAATAAAGTTATTTAAAACATAAAGTTTAGGCTTCTCTCTGGAGCTTTGGCTTTACCCTTAATGAGCATTCCAGATTAAACAGTATCTGCAAAATCATCAGTCAATTTGAAATTATTCAAAATCATTAAGATCTCGGCATAAATCCCAAACTTCTATCCTCCTCTGCTACATGAGTCTACATATGATGGAGATACCATGTGATAATTCATGTTATCAGCTCTAAACAGAAAAATATTAGAGATGAAGGATATAATTTAGGGGGAAAATGAGCAAAATAAAGGGAAATAAAATTGAGGGAGAAAGACGAGGAGTGCGTGAAAAGCAACAAAAAAGCAAAAAGTACAAAAGAGGAAAGAAAGAAAGCAAAACCCTTCTAAATAAGGAAATTCTCACACTTGAAACTGTCATTAGAACCTCATCTTCATCAGCACTAATGGGCTCCCATACTGATCCGTCACTCTTCCTCTCCCACACGCAGCAACGAACCCCCTTTACTCCTCCACCGCTTTAGCTATCGCTTCTTCTCCCATCGCGACAGTCGGCGTTACGTCCTACTAAACCCTTTAGTGCAGTGGCCTGTGAGGGAGCTGTGCCTCCCAGGCCTGCTCTGTCATGATCTATACTCATAGTTGATCCTCCAGGCTGCACCAAGGCCAGATTCATATTTCTGCTTCTGGGTATCTGGCTCTTGTCCAGGATTAATTAAAGTAGAGGTCACCTGGTCAGTATGTTTCACATGAGGCTGGTTTCAAGGCTGTTTCTAGTTGTCCTTTTTTTAAAGAAAACAATATCACATCATATTAGAACATATAAGTCACATTTTTCTTAAGATCAGCAGATTCCTTTACCTCCGTTGGGTCCTGGATCGGGGGGGGCCCAGGCTGATGCCACCCCAGGAGTTCCCTGTCCAACCTCTCTCCCTCTTCACCTTCATCTTCCTCTTCTTCTCCCACTCATCCCTTTGACGCACTGCAGAAAGACACAGCCAGAAAATAGCTGACCAATCAAAGGGGCTCTTTTTGTTGTCAAATCAAGCGTGTAATTACTATTAACAATTCAGACCACAGCAGGGACAAATTGGCAGCTTCTCACACCGGTGGTGCTTCCGTTTATCAAAATTAAGACCTCGTTTGCCCCGCTGTTTCCCCCCCTGACAGTTTGCGGAAAGGTAATTCCTTTTCCAGTAAATGATTGCTGGCTTGGCTTCAGCTTGAGGACGTTTGGCTGACAGCTGTCGTATCTGATCACAGCGTTTTGGGGCCAAAATCCAGATAAGAGCGTCCGTGTGGGATGTCTGTACCCAGTTCTGCTTGAACCTCCTGCTGCTCGGCCTCGCCTCTTCGGCTCATGCTCTGCATGGCACCATCTTTCAGCACCGGCGCGTTCAGACCGGGCCACAGGAAACCGCCGCGCCCTGCAGGACAAAGACACAAGCAGGAGACGAGTTACAACATCAAATAAATACTCCACCACAGACTCACTGCATCTACATGGAAAGCCGAAGCAGAGACAAAGAACACATAATCGTGTTATAACAGACCTCTAAGACACAGAACATCTCTGTTGTTTTTATATCATCGTCTAAACTAAATTTGGCAGCTGGTTTTTCCTGATTGGTTGGAGCTCATACAATGTGAGCCGTTTCAGAATCTTTCGCTAAATCTTGCCCCTTTCCATCTGTTTTTTCCCCCTCCGTTCCTTTGATGACGATGATGATCTCATTGATCGGTCTGGGCTTTGGCTGTGTGCTTGACGGGCATTTCACATAATGCGCTTTGACACCGCTACTCCATTTTCTATTGACATTTTGAAGCCGCATTTGAATGATTTAAGACTTTCTACCAGCAAGAACGGAGAAGCAGGAAGGTGAGGCAGGAAAGTTATTACCTGTTAAAAGGGAAAGCAATTGACAAGAAAATGGGGTGTGAGACCAAAAAGGAGGAAAAAGTGGATGAAGAGACTGGAAAATAGGGAAGAGAGTCCCAATAGCATGAAGCCATCTCTATAACAAATCGTGCAATGAATTCATCAACGCTTTGAGCTGTGAATATTCTGGCGTGTAAAGTCCTTCTGCTTTTTATTACCTGTAGTTTAAGTTCCACGGGCATTTCAGAGAAGAGAAAACGATGCACTGAAGACAAACACAGGGCAGAGCAAAAGAGGCACATGTAGGAGGTGTCCTACCTTCTCCGAGTACCTGCCCCCGATTCAAGTCTCTTTTTAATTTGCGTTTGGTTCGCTTCCCTCTTCCCTTTCTGGCTCCGGCACCGGATTCTGCCAGCACACCTCTCCACAGCTCCTCAGCTGTCACTGTGAACACACAAACACACACACCTTACAATAATTACCCACAGATAAAGAAAACAAAGAGAAAAAAAGAATGGCAGCCAGACACCGAACCAGGACCCAAACTTTGGGAATAAAATGAAATCTTAATTTGCCAAAATATCACAGTTCAAACTAAATCTGCATAAAACAATGATTTACAGAGATAAAATGTTCCTCCAGTCTAAGTCAGGACTCTGTGTGACTCAATTAACGAACATTTTTAATTAATTTATTTCTTGTTTTGAAATCTGATTATCTCCTGTCCTGAAACACAAAAAAAACCCTGTTTTTCTTTGTCTCATGCCATGAAAAACAAATTCCTGGTCAGAGGTAAATTAAAAGTTAAAAAAACAGAAAATAAAACATTGAAAAATGCATCAAAATTGAAATTTATGGCCGATGCAACTACGCACCTAAACTCTACTGGCAGTCCCACATATTTACAACATTATGGTGCTTATATTCAGGTTCACACTGACCCCATTTTCACATATCTGCATCTTAACTCAACAACATTTTATACTTCTTGTAGTTTGTCCATGAGTCTCTACTGCAAAGCTGCATGTTTTATCGCTAAATGTAGAGAAGTGTAACAGTTTTAAGAGTACAGCGAATCTGGCGCATGTAAGGGCAGCAAATAAAAATGAACAGCAAGTGATATATGAGGAGCACTTTGGGAGGGTAATTAACATACAATAAGATTGTGGTGTTGCTCTTAAAGTGGATACACAATACATCTAACCTAGTTTATGACCAGCGGTATATTTAAAGATTTAGACCCAACTGGAAGTCTGTCAGACAACTGAACGATAAAATGAATAAAGACATCCGTATATCAAGAATCGATAAAAAAAAAAAAACGACTTCAGGGACGAAGCGGCATGATGCAGTAAGTTGCCGAACATGCGACTTGTGGGTCAAACGTGCTGACGGGCATCAAGGCTTTTCCCTGTCTGGAAAAGAGCAGAGCCTGTTTGTTTGCTCACGCTTGTTGAAGAAGCTGCCATGTCTAGTCTGCTGCCATGTTGTTGTGGGGTAAAAAGGAAAGGAAGGGCGTCTCTGGAGAGATTCGGCTGAGGCTCGACTCGTCCAGTGGGACATATGAACAGCTCCCACGACAGTCCGGAGCGATGCTGCCCCTGAAAGAGAGACATTAACCTCAGGTAAACCTCAAGTATAAACACAACACTGTGTTCCGAGCACCGAACCGACACAGCTCCTGCTGAGACACTGCTGCAGTGTGGATCAAACAAACACAGACCTTTTCATGGATATACTAAAAACAGACACACAGGACAGAATAGGCCAGCAAAAAGAAGTAAAATTCTCTCTGCAATATTACACATGACTTCAGCAGAGTTATCATAATCTTATATTTCTAGTTTTCAATTTCTAGAGTGGCATTTCGTTTTCCTATTTAGGTTCACTTTCACCATGTTAAATCCAATAAATAACTTTACTTTTCCAGATCAGCTTGTACTGGCTCCAGCATCAGTTTCAGGTCAACCTTAGGCTACATGACAGGAGCAAATTTACTTGAAGCTGCTCAAAATAACCACTACAGCGAGTTCAAAGCAGTAATCGAAATCTAAAAATGCAAAATACCAAAATCGTATGCTTAATTTTATGCGATTTAAGAGTCTGCTAGCACGTTAACGTTTTTGATCTTCACGACTCCCCTAATTCACACAACTCCTGCAGAGTCCGCACACACGCCTGACCGGAGCCAAACAGCCACACTTAAGCTTAACTTCAGAGTAAATATCCACCAGAAATCACAATACGGCAAAACAGAAGGAAAATAAATCACCTCCGATCGTTATGCGGAGGGCACTGCACACTCCTACGGACGCCGCCATGTTGGAATTGTAAGGGGTCCTTCCGAGGACAACAAGGAGACGAACATTTGCCTGATGAGAAAGTTTACTTTAAAAAAATACAATCTATTTTAGATTCATTTAAACTTTTATTATCAAGACCGTCATACAATTACACGTGCAACTATAACTAGAAATAATAGAATGCAGCGTTATTCATGTGAATAAAGTTTTGCCTATGATTTACTCCAGTAAATCAGTGTCAGTTTTTGTATTAAAGCTAATTTTGAGTGAAGAGGAAACTAAGACAACAGTGTTCAAAAAAATATTTTTAATTAAAAAAAGTGCAAAGATATATCTAGTATATTTAATTACGGAAATGTTGTTGTTACTTTTTAATGTTAGTATACTTTCTCTGTGTTCTCTTGTGATGCATGGAATGAACATGCTACTTTAAGATCATGAAACTTCGGTTTTTACAATCTTTCTTTGAATTTCTTTTGTGCGAATGATTAAAAACACTCATGGAGACTGGCGAATGGGCACAACAAGCATAGGAACCATTTTAGTATACACACATGCTGTTTGTTCTCACATTCATGATGAAAGCTCTTGCTGTGCTTATATTCATAAAGCTGTCTCGGAGCCTTATAAGTAGACCACCAATCAGCACCTCTTGCTTCTGGACATGATTGCTATGCAGCAGAATGACTGGTAATTATGCTTCTCAATTTCCCCTTATTCAGGACAATTTATCTCAATATTACAACCTTTCCCCTGGACAGTTTGTGGCTGCAATCAGAGAGCTATGAAAGGAACGATGGTGTCCCAGCTGTGTGGCAGCAGGTGGGAGTTGCTTTTGAAAGAGTCAGAGGCATTTCATGTGGTAACTTTCCTCTCAAATAATTGCCCGATAATGACAGCATCATCCAGAGCATTGTGCCAGAGTGAGTCACTTCTCTTGGCTTTGTAGAGAGCAGAGGGGTGAGGAGGGCTTTTCGTTCTTTGGGTGAACACAATGCTGCTGGAGTTCATTAGAACTCAAGTCAAAGTAAAAGAAGTTGGTCTTGACTTTACAAAAACGTTAGCCAGGTAGAAAATGATGACGCTCTGGTTGCTGTTGGAATTCTCTGTGAAAATCATGTCACTACCAGGGAGGACTGGATGCTCATGTGTTACACAGACACCAGTTTCCAGATGAGCTTTGCTAATTTAGGCCAAACACTGGTACACTTTGTTGGATTTTTGTATTCATTAAAAGCAAGCTGGCAGTGATTTGTTGACATAAATTAAAGTATTTCACAGATTAGTGTTGGATGAGAAGCTATTACAGTATCACGGCTTAAAAGGCATTAAACAGAAATGTTTTGATGTGAAGTGTTTTAAACTAAACACTTGAATGAATGAACACAAATAAATCTCTCAATTGCACAAATACATATAAATACAAACACACACACATATAGATAGATAGATAGATAGATAGATAGATAGATAGATAGATAGATA
>JABUIW010000010.1:14662768-14724850 GCA_013363375.1 Menidia beryllina | reverse complement strand
AGATAGATAGATAGATAGATAGATAGATAGATAGATAGATAGATAGAATTTTTTTACAAACGACACCGTTAATTTAAAGTGGTGGATGAAATATGAGCTCTGACAGTTGGAGTGAGACGAGGGAAGAGAGAAAGGAATAAAAGGCTTTAGTCGTCCATCTCCAGTCATCCAGGTGGCTTTAGAGATTAGACGACTATCGTTCTGCCTGCCAAAGACCACCAGACTGTAAGTCAGGACATTGTCTTTGTGAAAAGAATTTCATTTTGTTTCTTTGTGTGTGTGTGAGTAAATGTCAGAGGAAACTTTATTTATGTTCACCTCAAAAACCACGGTGGAAGGTAGAAAACAGCAGCTGATTAGAAAACCATGAATTCTCAATGACCATAAAGTAGAACAATGCAAAATACAAAGCAGTGCCACAGCAGCGCATCAAATAGTTTTAAAAAGCTTTTGAAAGTGAGGCATTGACTCGGATGACCTGAGGAGGTGGCAGCTCCACACTACACCGGCTAAAACAACAAATGCAGTGGCTTGTTTTGAGCATCGCCGTAGAATATTCAATAGCGTGTGGCTCACAAATTCAAATATTTTTAGAGTTTGAGGATCAGAAATATATTAAACTAAGTGGGAAAATTCCATTTAAAAGAAACAAGGACTTAGTGTTATTTATATTCTTTTCAACATCACTTCTAGTTTTTTAAGGGACAGTTGATTTGGCAATCGCTTAAGAAAAGAAATATTTTTTCTGCCTGGATTTTGTTGGGTCGTAACTGTGTGTCACCTGTAAACTGTCATTGCCCAAGTGAAGTTAACAAGGCTTGTGAAGACACTGAGGGATTCAAGAGGTAATTATTAAAAGGATAAACAGGTAGCTGCTCATTGATTACGTTTGTTTTAGATCACATTTTTTAATCAGATGCTGCAAAGTGCTGCATAACAGAATTGCCCTTGAATAGAAAATCAAGAGCAGGTGCAGAGGGATGAAAACGTCTGAATTTGAATGTTACATTTTATTAATCATGGTCCTAAATTTTAAGAAGGACAGTCCAGATTAGGATTGAATACAGATGTTCTGCTATGTGGCCATTACACTTTTTGCCCCAAATAAAACAGGATCTAAAACAGAGCCCTGAAGCATCCTGCAGGCATGTTTACAGCCCGAAGAAGAGAAGAAGCACCTGCAGTGCCTGCAGACATCCATTAAGAGTTGTATGTTATAGCGCCAAAACTCTTCAGTGAGATCCAGTGAGGTCGGCACAGTTTACCTTTAACAAGAGCAGTGACAGATCAGCTGATGGAGCAAAAGCACAGACATAGTTAGTGAGTGAGATGAAGGTTTCTGCCAGCAGAGTTGTCTGAGGGGTCATCCTAACACGACGGGGATCAATACTGCACTTCCTGCTGTCACCTTCTTTTCTTCTTTGCAGACAGACTTCGGCAGCGTGCAGCTGTTAGAGAATCTTACCTGGCTTTGTTTGAATCCCTCATTAGTGATGAGAGTCTCCTGTGAGGACATTTAGCGAATAGTCCAAGCTTTTCTCACGAACTGTGCAACGCAAGTGCAGAGCGTGTTAACTTATGGGCAACGTAAGAAAATCAGAAGTTTGAGCTCTTGTGGGAAAATTCCTCACAGTTGACGTCCCATTGGCTGATTTTTTTTACTTAAAGTCAGTTTGATTTGTTTGCTGTTAATCTCATGAATGTTGCTGCTGTAGCTTTTCTCCTGCGCCTTCTCATTCTTTGTTAATGTTAACCAATGTTGGATCAGACAATCAAGTTTAAATGACTGTGAAATGAAAATAATAAAACTACTGGTTATAATAAAGTGGTAATAAGGCTAAACAGAATGATCTTCTGAATTTATAAACTTCATTAAATTTAGCTCTTCACATCCGTTCTCATGTGTTCCTGGTTGGAAATAACATTATATTGATGTATCTCCTTCAGCAAACAAACAGGTAAAAATAAAACTGTTACAGAACTGTTATTCTGTTGAATGAATGCTAAAAAAAGCAGGTATGTTTTTTTAAAAAAAAAACCAAACAAACATCACTTTAAATCTGACCGGCTTCAAATCATTATCTCAGTGGTGTAGTCGTACATAGCTGGACTGTTGGCCTTTCAGTCGAAAAAGGTTTTTTGGCATTGGCTTAAAATAAAAAAAAACCCCACTTCGTGGGAAAAAATCCTCCCGTTGAATGCAGAGTAAATTACTGTTAATTGCTGTATGATTGCAGCAGAAATATGAGCGCGTAGCCTCGTCTCTTTTTCCATAGAGCTGTCTGTGAGACATGCTCCAGAAGAACAATCTGCTGCCCTTTTTGTCCAAAGCTTTCCAGGTGGCTGCCGATCCACATGAAAGATACATGAATTGATGTATTAGAATGAAAGGTTTCTTTACCCTACAGGCTCTGTGGCAGGCAGCCAGCGTCAGAAACAGGCGAAAAGTGAGGGAAGGGAACATATTTATTCTCACATCTGCTGTCTGTTTATTGTCCTCTGGTTCGGCTTTGTAACCTCACTGCTGCTGCATTGCCCAAAGCCTCATGTTTCCCCTCATTCTTAATTATGATCTCCGATCATTTTCATATCCCTACTCACATTGTGTCCTCCCTCTTACCTCTCACTAAATTCCCATATCTTATCTGTTGTTTCTCTGCTACCCCATCTTTCACTCTGATGTTTGCACCTTTGGATTTTCTGCAGGCATCTCTATTCTCCCCGATGATTTCCATCAGAATTAATATTACATAATGGCTCATGGTAACTTGTTCATCTGAAACTGAGGGGCCTGCATAATTTAACATTTGTGTGAGAAATCCTGATTATGTCATCCTTTAAACTTTAAAGAAAAGAGAAGGGAGAAAAAGTGAGTATTGCCAACAGCAGATGTTACTTTAAGTGTCATTAACAAGTCGAAATACAAAATCCAAGAATACAAAATGGTTACAAGAATTACACAAGAGGGACCGTGTTAATCAAATTAGTCTGGGAACTAAAAACAGTCGGGAAACTTGGATTTGCACCGTTGAAAACACCTAGTGTCTAGCCAGACCCCTTTAGCCATCACAGAGCTGCTTAGTGTAGCTAATCCTGTTAACTGCCCTCCAGCAAGTCCTGAGCAACCGGGACACAGGCCTGGCTGGGTGACAATGAGGAGGAGGCATAGCCCTAAAACCAATGTCATCATTCCCTACCAACCTGTCCATGTTTCAAATAAACTTCCCTGGCTCAGTGACACACCCACCAACGAAAAATATATCCATATTCATGTTCATTTATGAACATGAAGATATGAAATGCAGTGAGTGAGAATTTGTGCTAATAGGAGAAACATGGAAACTGTTTGAGCTATTAGCAACCACACTGTCCCCTGACCACCAAAAGAGAGCCAAGGAGAGATGAAATGGAGCTTTAAAGATGAAAACCACAGAAGAGTGGCGAAGAGAAACAAAAAGCTGGGAAGTGGGTGCAGTTATTCAGCATCAAAATGGTGAGTTAATGAGACATAAAGTGTAAAAGCTGAAATGAGAGCAGAAAAGCAACTGGAAAATAAAGGAAGGAAGGAAAAAAGAGAGCATAATTATCATTAATCCCACAGAACGCGCAGAATGTCTATTTCCTAAGATGTTTTGAACATTTTTATATTCTAACTGCCACCTCCTGACAGAGGCCAGATTCAGCACAGTTAGGTATGTAACATTCATCCCCTTCTGAACAAGTGAGTAATGAGTCCCCAAGGGTGAGAACCAAATGTGAAAGCAGGCACACTTCATGCAAACATAATGGATTTCCTTAGAGGGTCATTCTCATTCCCCACATTTCAAATCAGCTCAGATAAATAAGATAAATGTTCCCCCATCACTGAATTCATGGCATCATTTCAAAGCTATTTGGATTCTGCTGTTTGCAGTCAGTTTGATGGAGTGGTGAGGCCTTGCTTTCAGCGGATGGGGATACAGAACAATCATCACATGGACGCTGCACTCAGTCACAGTTACCGGACAGCCAAGCCTCCTGGGGATAAAGCAGTCTATTAAGGACGTGGCTTGTTCAAAAGTGCAGTCAGACAATGACATCTTCCTCAGGGGATCAAGATCAGGAGTGAGGAGGCCAAGTTGTGGGTAAGCTGATCAAAATGAGGGGGTAAGTCGCACTTCTATTTCTATTTTATGATGAATCGGTTCACTAAGATTTTATTAGTTTCAATTCAGCCATTTATCCGGTGCTCGAAATAGATCTGAAATAGAAATTTAGCTTAATTTATTTAAACATTTTTTCAATTAGTTTATGTTTATAACATGCCCTCAGGGAGACAGAGTTAAATAATCATACTCAAAACTATATCAAGAAAGGGTTTTCAACGACCAAACCTTAGAGATTCCTATTTTTAGTAATATAAGTGAGTTTTTAGGGCATTATTACCTGCTAAAATGGGACTTTAGGGTACAATGAGGCTGCTGTATGTGTTTACTCAGATATCGTAAAAATGAATTCCATGGTTAATTTAAAATAGAAGCTGATATTCTGATAAAAAGCTGATAAAAAGCCCAGTTAACCCCATTTGAACCTCACTCGACAAAGCTCTCTGTGGGCAGCCAATCATCGACTCTCATTTTCCCCTTTCTCTGTCTGCCATGTTATCTTGACATTGTGTGTCATCCCTTACAGCTGTAAAGAGAGTGAAGCTAAGCAGCCAAACCTTGAGACGGCATCACATTTTCACCAGCAGGGATGATGAGCTGACCACGAACATGATTATTCATGACTCCTCACTCTGTCTGACACATCGGTGACACACAGAGACTGCTTGGGCTGATCTGAAGGTCTCGCTTCAGTTGAATAACATCCTGCTAAGTTTAGCTCATTTGCACAAGGCGGACTATAAAGAATTTTTCCCCTATCGAATCCTTTTCACAGGATCAGACATGTTTTTTATCACTGCTGGCTGACTATTTGTCATTTCATGCATTGTAATGTGAGGTTTACACTTACACTGTTTTGATGGATGAAAAGATTTTGAAGATTCCGAAAATAAAAAACTTAGGAACACAACATTCGTAGATCAGTCAGCATCAAAAAAACATCAGCCTAATGGTCCACCACGTACAGCAAAAACAACCCTGACACATTGATGTTTGGACTCCTCAGTATCTGCTGGGGCAGGAAGAACCTTTAGATCCGTTGTAGCTGGTTGAGCGGGATAGACTCACCTTTTTCCTCTTTGTCTCATCTTTTTGAAAATGGCCACAGCCTGTGAACGCTCCGTCTGTGGCCTTTGTGGGAGTTGAAGGCAGGAGACGCCTGTGAACGTGACAGAAATGTGATGACCAGAGGTTCCCAGCCACACAATCTGACAGCTTCTCTCTCGTCTTTGTTGATACTGCTGTCTACTTCTCAGACGAATGATTTCCGCTTCCAGCCACATGGTGTCAAAGAGATGCGACCGTCTTCTGCTGCTCCGTGATCCAGTTTTGAGACTGACGCCTGCTTTGTGCAGCTGTGCAGCTCCAGACTCCACTAGGCTTTCTATCACCTGCATCTATTTGTCCTTAGATGCACCAATATCCTGTGTGCTGGGGTTTCCTCTCCTTTCATCTCAACATGTACCCTCTTGGACCTTTTTTCCCCCCGACTTACTGTTCATCATTATAATCACTTTAATTGTAAAAACAACCAGTCAATCAATCAGACTTTATTTTTATCCCTTTTCACACAGTTTTTGTAGATAGTGAGTCTCAAACTCCTGATGAACTTGCTAATGACATTGATGAATGTACATGTGCTGGTCGACGAATAATTATTTCCCTCTGACACTGAAGTGGCCCTTTGTTGTCAGTCAGAATCAGAAATACTTTAATAATCCCAGAGGGAAATTATTATTGTGAGGACGGTATTGTCATAGGTCTCCAAATCTTTTGAGTTCGAGACCCCTGTTGTAGAAAAAAGTGTCTTTTAGTCACTCGCTGAACACATTAACTCACTGTCATAATGAAACCACAGTATAAAACTTAAAAAATTGGAACAAAATTAAAAAATTACAGTAGATGAATACAACTGAATAGACCATAACAGGCTTTTTTGCAGCATCACAGGAAGTTTGAAACAGGAGCCTGCACGAGGCAGCTGTGAGGCAGCCTGATTGCCCCGTGGTCATGCAGAAGTACTCCACAGTCAGAATGAGTGAAATATGTGTTTTTCAAATGAATGCAATTACATTATTCATCTAACCAGTATTTTGCATTTATTACACTTGTTGAATGATATAAGTAGATAAATGATGTATTAAGTGATAAAAATGGCTCGTGTTATGACTGCAGGCTGACAATTAGCTGAGAGGGAGAGAAGAGAGAACAGCCCAAGATATTAACATGACAAGGGGGCTTGTTAAACCAGCTCTTAACAATGAAAAATAACCAGGGTGGTATTTAAATGCTCGTTTACACCTAATGCCCTGCAAATATTTTTAGCGAAGAAAAAATGCCTCATTTGGAGGGAAATTCCAGCATTTTTTAAATTAGCCATCCATTGTATGCTCTTTTCAGCCATTAGTGAGGTGGAGATTTTCTCTCATTAAAACATGAAAAACTTTGCATTCTTTGACATTTAAGAGAAAAATTATTGATTGGGCTTACCAGATAAATCAATAAGCAAATAAACACAACAACACACACAAAAATGTTTTTAATGATATGAATAAAGTTAAAAAAAAAATGCAGCTCTACATTTATGCTTTTTCTTAATTGTTCATCCCTTTATAATTTCTGTGTTACTTTCTGTTCTGTCTGCATCCGCGTCTTTGTATTTTTGCTGTTCTTGGTTTCTGTTGGTGTTCATTTCTCCTTTAACTAGTTAACTTCCAGTTTAACTTTGCATTGTCAGGCCTGTGTTGAGTCTGTTGAATTTGACTTCATTTCCTGTGTTACACCTGCGCCCGGTGGCTGATAGCATCCCTTGTTTTCAGTTCCCTTCACCGCTGTTTTTTAAGGTCTTTGTTGGATCACTACTTGCTTGTTGTTTAATTTCCTTTCTGCTGCCTTATGAGTTCTCTGTGTTGTTTTTGCTTTGTGTTTTAGGTCATTTTCCATGTCATACACAGACATTCCTGTGAATTTGAAGACATAGATTTCTCCCATTGTTGCCTATTCTTCCTGTTTGTAGATAATTTGTATTCATGCTTTATGGCTGCATTTCTCTATCTCGAATTTTCAATTACAGATCAATTTATGTCTGTTTTTACATTTTCAATTTTCTTATGTTCCAATATCCAGCTACATGCTTACTTGAGCCCCCATAACGCCAGACAATGTATCCAGCAAATGCTTTTAGAGAAATCATTTTCCTTCTGTCCAAATGGAGTCATACACCACAAACCAATAATTTTGACAAGCATCTCCTGTGTAGCGCATGGCTTTAATCCAGCATTTTATAGCTGCGATGGAGGAGAAAATGCTTCACGGGAGTCATAATTTCCCTTTAGCACAAACACTTCCCCTGTTTGAAGCACTGAAGAATCCTTCCTGTCAGTGTTGTAAATTTCCTTAAATCACTGTGATTATTTTCAAGCTGTGTGAAAGTGGAGAAATGTAGGAACGGTGCTTCAAAGGTGATACTTAGACTACATTCTCTTTAAAACCAGCCTATTTGTAAATTTGGATTTGTCTGGTAGGATTCCTATCACTGGCTTTTTGGATTGAGCTCACGACAGTTACAGTAAACACTAATCAGAGAAGCAGTTAAAACATTCTTAATCTGTTTAATTCAGGCTGGTAGTTAAGTTGGAGAGCGCTTCCAGTCATGCTTTCTGGGCTATTTAGAAATGATTATTATTTTTTCAGAATGGATTTGGTAATATGCTGAATTCATTGCTGGCGCAATATTTACTAAAGTTCAAGAATATATCATTTCTTTTTTCTGGTGTACTGAAAATGGATTTGAAAAACTTCGAATTCTTTATAATGAAGATAGACCAAATATTCCTTTTAAGGTCACCTCGGATGAAGGTTGATCTGTTGTTGGATCTACCGCAGCACACTGAAAAAGCTCAACAATAACAGAGACGCTGCTGTAGCGACATCGTGTTCTGTTATCTCATGGTTAGTTTATGTTGGGCTCTTTGATTTTGAACTTGTGTTCTGGGCTTTCTTGCACACACTGTTCCCACGTTGCAGTCTGCTTCTTCCTTATGTTCTTTTTGTTTCCTCCAATCATTGCTCTCACTTGTCCATATCTCTTCTCTTCTTCTTTAGATCATTCCCTGTTTCCCGTCTCTCACTGGGACCCACTCCCCTAATCATGCCTCCCAGTGCGTATGTGTCCTCTGTTTCCCTTCAAAAAGGTCAGATCTTTGTCGGTAGTTGCCTGTGTCAGTCTGTCTCGTCCACAGACGTTCCTTATTTTTATAGATGGCCAGACGAAGCTTCTCAGAGCACTCAAGTTAGCCAGCTGTGTTAAATTATTGTCTCGAGGCTTTTAATGCTCAGATGTGCAACTGGCTGCTTGGCTTTGATTAACTTTTCAAGAAGTTGTGTATTTCATTGAGCGTTAAACAGTTGTACGGTCAGTACATTCAGTCTTTTTTAGCATTTGCTCAATGAGAATTGTGTTCAAAGATTCAAAATTGAATACAATTTAGAAGAAAAACGTCTACAGATACTTTTCTCTTTTCCTGAGTGTGTGTGTGATGAACTGCCTCAAATTGTTACACTGCTGCACCAAAAATAATAGCCGTCCTGCACTTTTATGTTACAGATAAAACTCATGTGGATATTCCATGATTCCCCTGTCACATACCTACACTGGCCTTAATCAAAGCTTTTAGAGGCTCATTTTTGCTCATATAGCAATTTTGTCTCCAAAGTTGAGTTAATTTTTATAATGGCAGGGCAGCAAAAGGTGCATTTATTTAAGTACAGGAAAATGGTTGTGGTTTAAACTGCAAACCCTCATATGCTGCAGCTTCAGAAACCTAAATTGAAGTTTTGAAGCGCTGACAAAAAGGGTATAAACTCTTTACCTCAAACAGCCATTTGAAATCCTTCTGTCTGAATGTGTTTGACATATCACAGATATAGAGTCTCATTGTTAACATTGTTTGACACTTTAAAGTTGTAGTTTCTCCCTATTATAAATGAAAACTGTAGAATGTCTTCAGGCGCCAACACAGCAGTGGGAACCGAGGGAACACCGATCTGGTCTTTTTCTCTCTGTATTGGCTTCATCCTGACTGTGAACATCTTGAAATTTAGAGGAGAAATAAACTAATGTCTCTTCTGACAAAATAAAACAAAATAAACTTTCATCTCTGTAAGGGAAGGGGGGGCCTCCATAGCCTGTAAGGTCGGCAGGGGTAACACAAATGTGCATAAATTCGTCTCTACTGTAGCCACCGGGGCAACTTTATGGGAGTGCTCTGCTTGAGATGTCACGTTTCATAAACTCCCTACCATTTTCTTTCTTCTGCAGCTTGACTGCTTTTAACCCTTGAGCAATTCCACAACTCTAAGCTCTGACAGTTAAACAGCCAGCTGCAAAACTGTTCCAAAGAAAATCTACCATTAAACACCTTTCGCCTTCCTTACCAATATTTGAAGTGTAATTTGATGTACTCATCCTCTGCAATTCAATCTTATTATCATTTGTGGTTTTTATTACCCACTCTTTTAATCAGGTGACTCTATAATAATCATGCGGTGAAATCGACAGATAAGGGTTGTGATCAAAGTTTCTTTTATTGCATCGAGTGAAAGTTTTTCAACTAAATGTAGACATCAAGGGTTAATTCCTTACATAAGAGTGAGAATGCGGCTATGATGGGGAGGAAAATAGGAGGAGAGATCATACATTTGGGCAGTTACTAAATTATATCACCACAAAGGATGAATGTCATAGGGCTCTTATTCTAGTCTCTGAGCCGGAAAAAAAAATGTAAAATGTATTTAATAATATAAGATAAACTAATACAGTAAATGAAAATTATGTTACTTAGAGCTTTCAAGATATTATTCTTTGCAGATCTACCATTTTATTTCAAGTTGAAAAGAAAGACAACTAAAGCTACATGTATGTCAGGCACAGAAAATGTCAGTCAGAAATGGTCATGCTTGGAAGGCTTTCTAAAAATGGTTTTGGTTACCTTCAATTGCAGACTCCAGCGCACGGTTCCCTGGGGAGGAAGACAGATGGTATTGGGAGCATGCAGACACTCACTGTGTTGAAGCTGTCATTTACAGAAGTTATGATAGCAGTGCAAGTTTCCAGAGGCTCAAACACCCACAGAGCACTTCCTGTCATCATTTAGGAAATTAATTAAATTATAAGAAATAATGATGATGAAAAAAATTGACAGTAAGCTGTAATTCTGGTCTTCCAGCTTCTCCAATGTTTAGATTAATGGATGTTGATTTGTAATTCACATGTTGCAAAGCCTATCACATAAGGCCGAATATAGACCAAAGTAAAGCAGACGTTGGTGATTTTTTGCTTATCTGGGTTAAGAGCATTGAAAAAAAAGATGTTGAAATGTTTAGGTCATCCGTCATCGTAGTAAGATGAATTCATATTTTCCTGAAAAAATTCTTCGTTTTTTCAGTTTTTACTTTTCATTTTGCTTAGAGGCACCTGTGCATAGGGAAATGTTTCCAAAATGTTTGGCCCTCTCATAGTAAACAGCATAATGACTAAGCCGTGGCCCGCAGTGGAAACTAGGCTGAGAGTTAACAGGCAGATAAAAGTGGGACCATGTTGAGCTGAGGGGCATTGTAGCCGAACACTGAAGTTACTTTGAACTCTTGTAACTTTAATTCTCATTGACATGGAGAGATGTAGCTGTGAGCCACACCATGTACGCTACTATTAAGATCAGTGGACTGCATCAACCATGAAATAATTCTGCTGTGCTCTCTCCTCCCGTCTGTCCATCAGCCTGCCTGCGAGCTTTCGTTTTCCCGACCGAGGGTCAGGGACAGCGAAGGGTCATTCACCATCAGCAACATTTATTTAAATAAGTGAGCCCAGCAATTTGCACTAACTAAACAGAGGAGCTGAAAGAATTTAGAGGGGAAAATACGTTTGTTTTTGAGGCACAATGATGAAAAAACTGCATGTCTTGGCAGAATTAAGACCCCATGTTGCCAAATTTGCAAAAATTGCTGAATTTATAGAACGTCCTCCTGCAAGCTGTAACTTCTGAGTTTGGATTAGATCTGTCGTTTGCGTTAAATACGAATGACAGAGTCGAAACGAAAAACTTCATGAGCACGCACGGCTAGTCTCTCAGTATAACTTATTCAACTGTGAAGACACCCCAAGCTTAAAGGAAGGTTGCAAGCTTCACATGCTAGCTCCGCTTTATTTTGAGATTTCACATCCTTTTCTTAGAAAAACTCTGGATACCATTAAACATGTAACAGTTTCCATCTTAAAATTTTCATGGTTGTCCTGCTGACTGCTGTCAAATGACCTCAGTCCAGAGAAAAAGTTTTTCATTAATCAACCAACAATTTGGCATCGTGTTGCAACAGAGACGTTGCTTGAAATTGTGTGGAAAAATTAGGTGAATCACTGACAATTTAATTTGATTCTGTATTGTATCACATTGGTGTTTGTTAGCATTAGTGTTATAAAAGCATTGACTGACGTGAACAGTCATGTATTGTAGCCTGAGCTGAAAGAATGCGCTAATTCGAGCAAGTGGTGGCTACAACATTTGTTGAACTAATTTCTGCTTCAACACTCTGCCTTTGTTGCTCCTCTTTTCTTCATTTTGTTCTTCCTCTCTGTCTTTTTTCCTGTGACCCAGAAATCAAATTTTTAGTTGCTACAATGCATCTGGGTAATAGTGGAGCTAGTCTTAAAGGAGACACAGATTCACCTTTTCACATAACTTTCTGTAGCATTCTTGATGTGGTAAAATGCAGGGAGTCAGGGTAAAATAATATAAAGAGCAACATATGGGATGTGTGGTCTGGTTAGAGCCAATAACCAGAACAGATTTTAGATAGGATGCTTAGCATTCTTCTTTCCTATGCTCAAACCTCCCCCCAAACTTCTCTGTTACACGCTGGAAGTGTTGCTCTGCTATTCAGAAATAGATCTTAGAACACCTCATTATCCCCATACCAAGACACACCAAGAGCCTCATCTCAAAACCATCCAAAAATACATCATTTATGTCATCAGTTTCCTTTACTTCTATGATGTGACCATTGCTGTCATGCTTGCAGTGGGGCTGAGAGTTTCTCCTCCGAACTTCTTATCGTCTGCAGTTGTTCTTGGCACAAAGAGGGAAAGACTGTTGAAAGTGACAAGTTTTTCAAATGGCAGCTCACTGTCTCGTGAAACCACAGACTCAGCAGCGTTATTTCACCACCAAACTAACTGGTTACACTACATTTCTGCTACATTTGAATTGTACAAATTTAGTCTTAAATACTTTTTTTATTCAGATTTTTGCAAATATAAGAAAGTTACTAAAGGAAAACCTTGTTTTGGGGGTTCTGTCAGCATCAGGTGCACTGTGGTTCAAGAAATTCTCCTCTTAACATCTGAGAAAAGACAATGGTTTTTATCATGAATACTTAATGTATATGGCACCTACGGTAGTTTACTTATTTACCACAAGCTCTCACATGTCACATTACAATGAAATGAGAAGAATTTCTTGGGTGGTATTTGAGCTGTGATAGTATCTCCTGCCCCTCAGTCTCTTCAGTTTGTAGCATATCACTGTAGCTTTTTTTATTTCTTCTTCTTTGGCCATTCTATAATTGCAGCATACATTGGCTTTTGGACAACTGTATAAAAGCTTATGCATTTGTACTAAAAACAGTCATGTATTTGCACATGAAATGTGACCCTTATTCTCTCTGTAGTCTTCACTGATGTCCCCGCTCCATCACAGAGGAGCTCTTACAGCTCTTAGTAGGACTTGCACACCTGCTTTGTGCTAATGCTCATTGAAACAAACCTTTGGGAGGGTACAAAGAAGCTGAGAGCAAGTGTAACTCCTGACACGGAGAATTTGAATTTGGCTTGTAGTCACGTTTTGATGACAAACCACTATCCGCACAGGCAGCATCAGCAGAACCTGCCTCTTTTTTATTTTCAGATGATGGTTGTTAGAGGGTTCAGTGTCTTACACAAAGTGGGTTCATCCCACTTTAAGAGCCATAGTTTTATGAGCCGTCTCAACTCTCTAAATTAGCACTAACGAATGGGTCCTCTGATAAGAGGGCTTTCAGCCTCTTCGGTGAGCTTTATGTGGTGTTTGACTATTATTGGCTTAAAAGGAAGCTGCTATAGCAGACAGAGAAGGGATTTCTGATAAAGATTTTCACAAATCAGTCTCACTGAATTTAATAGCTACCCTCATGCTTTCATCTATTTTACTAGTTTCTTCATCAGTTCATCTGTCTTCAATTATCAAGGAAGTTTGTGTGAAAAATAGTGAAGGAATCATTTTTACTGCTGGCTAATCAAAAAGTTTAAGAACTTAAACCTCCAACATAACATAGTTTATGGAGATGAACCTGTAACATTAGCTGTTTCCTTTGACATGAGCTTATATCATCCGGCTGTTTTTTTGACTGCAGAACTGAACAGCTGTGTGGCCTTGGAGGTTTCTAAAAGAAGCAAAGCAGTTATGTGTCTAGAAAACTTAAAAACTTATTCCAAAGCAAACCAAAAAATTTGGCTGAAAGAACTTTTGACAAATCAAACTGTGCTGAATGGTGCCAATGAAGGGAAAAAAACTTGATTCATCCCGAGTTTCTTTTCAGTTTGGTGCTGTAGTTTCAGCGTCCACCAACATAGGACTGTGAAACAGACAAACCGAAAACAGCAAAATCATGACGAGAGAAACAGTTCTGGATGATTTATCTCTAAGAAAATTGTGTCATAAAGGAGCCAACCCACCCATCACTTGACTACACAAATATTCACACTCACACACACAGTTATACAATTTGACCATTAGTCTTTTACTGAATGGTCTTAGATATCTTAAGTGACAGAACGGTAAACAGTAAAATGCTGTGAAGGTGGCCATTATGGCATCAGCTCAAGTTCTATTGATGCCATAAAACAACTCAAACTAACATTAGGTAATAAAACCTTCTTAGTTCTATTTCACAGTCATGCACATATAGCCCCTCTCCTTGACACACACAAGCAGCCTTTTTCTATTTCTTATTATTTTTCAAATGGAACTAATTTGACCTTTGAGCCATTTTGTGGCCCTGCCACAACTCAGTGCAGCATGAAAATGGCAATATGTCCTTTATGGTCACATGAACACACACACACACAGACACACGCACACACAAACACACGCACACAGACACAAAGAAGCTGTACACAGAAATAATCATAAAGCGATAATAACAAGATTTTGTGGACCATAACACACTATGTGTATACATGTAAATGAAAAAAACATGTACATATTGAGAGGAAAACCTATGACCATTATACAGTATGGGTACATCTGTTTTTAGAATCAGATTGAGCTGTTTCTTTTCTAAAATCTCCTATTTTTCTTTTTTCTTAATTCGGAAACCACACGGATACACACACGCATACTTAAGTATTTTCTCTTGCATGCATATTTCAGTTCATACTGTAAAACCATGATGATTTTTAATGGATTATATGGGTCTCTTTCCCTGATTTTTATGGTTTACTATGTTCCCAACAGCTAATATGGTTAATTACAGAAACATCCAAACGGAGCCAGACAAAGAATAGTGACACAACCTCATTCTGAACATATGGACAAATAAACACTAGTACATTTTTACTAAAGACACTGATTCAGGCCTGTACTTTCTTTCTATGTATCCTTTTTTTTCATGAAGCTTCTGATTTTGTCCAGTATTGACAGTCTTTCTGAATCAGATGTTTGTATGTCAGCCCCTTGCAATAACAATCATTCCTGATGCATGTGAAGAAATATCTGATGGATAGTTTAAGGGACTTTTCTAAAGATTTTAGCAGGCCCCTCAGAAGTCTATATGCACCCATCATTATCCCTGAATCACTACTTTTACTGGGTGTATTATTTCATTGTGTTTGAGTGGAGGAGAGCAGCAGTTATATATTGTAGTCGCAGACAAATGCATTTTTTAAGCCCTCACTGTGTGGGAGCCATTAAGCACAGAGCTACATTATTATGTACCTGTCACCTCTGTGATAAGTGGAACTATTGTGGGCAGCTCAGAACAGCGGGCCACATGTGCCATTTGTACAAAACCATTTGAGGAGATGTAGAAGATTACGTTTTTGAGATTTCTCACATGATTGTTCTCTATAAATGTCATACTTGCTTTGAGAATAAGTGTTCAACCTGTGTTTTCTTAGGCATTGATATGTTGTATTTCAAATTAAATTTCTACAATCTCATTTAGGTATGGGAAACAGGCTAACTGGCTTTTCTCTTGGCCCTCTTTCAACATCTCTATTGACAGTGTCACACTCACCCTCCACCCTTCTGGCTCAGTCAGTAGCCAGGATCTCCTGGCTATGACTAGCAATTTTTCAGCTGAGTACTAGTTGCCAAAGAAATCGCAACTTAATTATAGGAACACGTAACTGTATACATTTGAGAGAATGAGCAATAAAAACACAATTCTGCACATCAAAAAAATATTCAGGGCCATTGGTCTGACAATTTTCAGTTCATAAACCCTGCTGGAAACCCCAGACAACAAGAGGTTGCATAGAGATTTGTCATCACAACAGTCAAAGCCACAAAATTCACAAAACAAAGAAAAGCTGAGAGCAGGTTCTCAAATTCAAAGCAGACAGATCTAAACATCTGTACAGCATTTATATTGCGCTTTTCTTGTCTTGTTCTAATCAAAGCTCTTCACACTACAAGTGACATTTACACACACAGGCGTTGTCTTCGATCAAACACACTGATAAACTCACAAGGTTCAGCACTCTGACTGTGACCGTTTCGAAACGGTGACACAACAAGCCGGGCATTAGACCAGCAACGTTCTGGCAGATGACTTCTGTGGATTCTGTACTCCGGCTGTCTGATATCCTGTGTTTGGTGTGTTTGAAACAGACTCAAAAGTGAAACTCCGAGCATTGAAACGGTACGGACACAGGTGAGCTTATTCTGGAACAGTGCTAAAAGCAGCACACATCTATACCCGGCCACCCTAACAAGGGAGGGGAACCAAAATGTTCAACTTGCAAATGTATTCTAAGTCACAACTGGGTGCTCCTGTTTGCTTGGATATGAACTTGAGTTGAGGTTAAGCCAGTGTGCTTTGAGGGGATTAGCATGCGGTTAATTGGCATCGGGGTAATAAGCATAATGTGAATTTTCTACGGTGACTGCCTGACATTTTTTTGACCTATCCATTGCACAACCTGCTATTAGCTTCTTTTCGGTCAAAGATCCTCATTAGGAAAATGAGAAACACTGACAGAACGGTCCTCATGGAACTGGGGAGGAAAGTCAAACTTACGGTTACTCGCTGGGAGACAGCAAACATTGGGAATTACCGGTACTTGTGTTCAAACTGTGGGAAAAAAGTAGTGGCTTATAGTCCGGAATTTACGGTTTATCAAATAAAATCATCAGAATTCCTGAATTTAATAGAATACCATCACTAGAGTAGAAGAATACCTAGACATTAAGTCCAATGCCTTCTATGTCTGCAGATCGTTGAGAGTAACATTGTTTCAATGCTGTCATCATGGTGGACTAATGTGCATTCATCTATTTCTACATACATCTGTTGGTGGGTTAAAAGTACAGTATGGGACATCTTGTCATTATCATGCTATAATGAACAAGGTGATAGAGCAGCAAAATTGCTCCGAGGTCTCGATGATTTCCATCTGCCAACAAGTAAGAGCAACCAGGTCAAAGAAAAAAACGAGCGGAAAGAAGAAATAATAATTTGGAAAAAGAAGAGATCAAGAATGTTAGCGAAATAATTGGCCCTAATCATGTTTCTTGGAATTAGCACATGGTTAGTTTCAGATAACAAGTGAGAGAAATTCTCTTTTCTCTAAATCAAATGTCTCAAAACTATATATGGAAGAACTAATTTTCAATAGTTTAAAGCTGATAGAGCCTCTCTTTATTCTGTGTCTTTAATGTAATTTCTTTCCTTCTATGAAAAGGACGAGGTGTAAAGACCATTTTAAAGGTGACAAAGCTGAAATAGTATAAATAAATACCTGAAGGTTTTACTTAGACAACTACAAGCTCCCAATTCTAAATCTCGTGGTGAATGCATGTGAGTCATCACATACGTTGATGTTATAGTGATGACCTAGCATTAGTCCTGGCCACATACTTTGCAGCCCACCATAATGGCAGTAAAAGCTGCTTGTCAAGAGTTTTCCCCTGCAGCCTGAGCAGTGCGGCTCCATTCAGCAGCCGTAACATCCCACAGCAACGGATGCTCATGGTGGAACGGGCACAGGAAACTGTCAGAGTCCAGGGATCAAAAAGTGGCATCGGTTGGCATCCAGAATGAAACAGGCGGGACGTAGAGGGCAGACAGCTGATGGATGAATGGGGCAGAAAGCACTGGTGGGATCTGTAGCAACACGCTGCGATAGGCAGATGCTGCATTGTTACATGTGACACGTTGCACTAAAAATTAAATCATACTGATAACTCTCACATAGCCAGTGAGAATGGAGCTTATTTTGCAGCACACTTAAATGCGAAGAAAGTTCATTTCTTCATTTCTTTGGGGAGGGTCGTTAAACATCTACTGTATATCAAACTTTCAAATGAGTCTGTTTAATAATGTAACAGAAGAGTGATGTGAATGGCTTCCTGTTATTAGACAAGCCATGAACTCAGTCATGGGAATCCTCAGCGTGGTTTCAATTGGACTCAAAAATAGTCTTAGTCATTATTCATGAAATTTTTTCACACTGAGTTAATATTTTCACTGGTGATTTTTACACATTTACAGTGAAAGAGTTTGACTTAATGTCTACAAATTCAAAGTTGAAAGGTTGTAACTGTCCCTGGGCCAGGTATATTAATTTGTTCTTATTTTACTAAAGTAAAATTGTCATTTATATACAGTAGGTTCCTGTATAAGCCTTTGTACACAGAAAATAAAAGAACAGCATCTGCCTTGTGATCTCTTGTTATTATAATAAAAACAAAGTTTCAGGTACATGAGATCTTTTGGATTTTAAAAGAAACTGAAGCACACCACTGGTACCTTTGGACTAATGGTGGACTAACAAAGACAAAGTCACAGCTTCAGTGTGTGTCAGCTGAAGCTGATAAGCAGAACTGTGTCTCTATTAAAGATAAATCAACTGTAAACTATAAGGGAAAAAGAAGACTATAGCACATTATATTTATAAATTGATTCCTCACACTTTAGCATAATAATTTCTCTAGCATCAGTCATGAAGCTGCCATGTCCATAACGACAGTCTTTGCTTTGAGATAAATTATTTTCAGCATCAAAGGTTGGGTTTGATCCGCTTCTTTGTTGGACTCCTGTCAGTCACACACTGACACACTCTGCAGAGGAGAATGTCATGAGATGGCGCACAGATGACTACACAGCCTGTGAAGAATTAATAATACAATGGTACTTTAAAGATAAAGATACTGCTGCAAAATTGAAGAATGAATCATCTTCATTATTGGCGACGTTGACGTCCTGACAGTATGTGGGTTATTAAAGTTGAGTGCAACCTTTTAATAGCCTTGCTGGTATTACCTTCTTATCAGTCTGATAAGGCGAGCATGATCGACTGTTGACAGAAATAACAACCTAGTTAGTGCATAAAGGATGACCATAAGTGTGTTGAAATTGCTTGTAAGCCATTTCCAATACCCACTACATCTTTACTTTCTATTATATGTATATATTTACGTAATCTATCAAACCTAAAAGCTCACATATTATATCTAAATGAACTTGGGAACTTGTATATTTTAAATAAGAGGTGACTACTGTATTCAAACAGTGTAACTGTCTTATTTAAGATATATATTTAGTTAGACATCTTATTCTGTGATGAGCCTGAAAAGATGAAGCAATTCTCCACTGCCATACTAATTTATAATTTCCTTTTCTCCATCTTATTTGATCATGCATCTCTATGTTCTCCTTCCTTCTTCTTAACTAGACCTTCAGTTTACCACAATGCATCCTTTCACTTTCAACTCAAAGCCTTTTGTAAACTATACTCTGTTTATTTTGTTTTAGACTTACCTCTCTGCTTATGGATGCAAGGATCTTGAGCATGTAACTCTAGAGATATGAAGTTCAAGGAATTGAAACTGTGTGAGAAGTGGATTGGACAGTATTTTTGTAGTGTCATGCTGATGTTTGGATGCCTCACCAACATTTTACCCAAACACAATAACTCCTGATCTTACCCTGTCACAGTTGGCAGCCTTTTTACACAAAAAAAGGAAAAAAATAACAAAAAGTTAGTGTTTATCAAAATGGATGCACCTGAAAACCCTGTAAATTGAGATAACGTGCATACCACATTACCCCAAGATATCATTTAGCTCAACAAACGATCTAAAATCAGAACAGCACAATCCAGGCAGAAGCTGGTTGTTTGGAACTGGGTACCAGCTGCAGGTTTTGGAACAAAACTACGAAACAAAAGTCAGTGTCAGAATGTAAAAAGACAGAAATGACTGAAGTCTGGGCTTCAACAAAATACAATATCCCATGATACTTCAACAAAAACACAGTAAGCTTATTGGACAACTATGTTCCCTATAATTTACATTGAGTGCCAATATTGACTTGTTTCACAAAAGATATTGACTTTTGTGACACAACTTTTAGGCAAACAAATTTATTTCCCCTCACCATAGCTTGACTTAATCTGTGCACTCTCTAAAATATATGCAAGGCTCTTTTTCCTGTTTATGTTCATTTTTCGACTTGTTTTCATCCAATGGCATTTTCTCAAGCTTGTAGAATTATAGGAGGAAAAAGATGAACCAGCTGACCGACCTGTTGATGGACGACTATTGTCGTGAAGTCATCCACATTTTTGGCATTTTTGGGTTTTCAGGTGAAAATTCAAGACAGAGGACACATGGCAACATAGGGTTCTCTCTGATGTTTTCAGTGAAAATTCAAATCATCTTTGTAAAAGTGAATTTCCTCCTGTTTAACACCGAAGAAGACTTTTTCATTATGCTCGACATTTGCGAAAGTTTAATAACAGCACCGTACAAATATCTGTGGAGGTGATTTCTTTTGAATTCTGCTGTCTGGAACTGAGCCACGAAGCCTCTTAAACCTCTTTGCTTTGTTCTGAGTGTGTCTGTAGTGTTGTCTGAAACCCAAGTGCCACAGCAGGTCAAGTGGTATTAAGTCTGTCAAACACAGCTGGTGAGCTTAGCACAAATCAAACGGGAAACTGGAAATACATCATTTCTTTGGTAATTTTATGGTCCCATCTGCGACTTTGCTGTTTGTGACAATATGGGATGCGCTGAGTGAAGAAAACATCTTGCTTTGTAGCTTCTGCTGTCGCGGAATCGGTTTATTATATTCTGTCACATCAAAGTCTCATTTGATTCCTTGTTTCATTTAGTATAGTTACTGTTAGTTAAGGATTCAAACTTTTTGGATGTCAGAAAGTAATTTCTGGACAGCTCCTCCTCTGTGATGATTTCAATATCTTAGTTGTTGGCCTCATTCCAAGCAGATCCCTTTAATGCCTCCACATTGGGTATAGCTAAACTATTAACTATTCATACTATTAATTTGCGTTATATTCTATTTCCTTCGGGCAAGAACAACAAGAGTAGGTGGTTTTAAAAATGTTTGGCATTCAGTTCATGGTAACAGAATCGAAAAGTGGAAAAGTATTTGCATAACAGTCATCAAATAGCTTTTTATTTTGTGTCTTCTGTGCCATACTTGTTCAAAAGTTTTTTCTTAACACTTTGTATTTACGGTCTGTACAGATCAAGATGGCAGAGATTTGGTAGTTCTTCATTTGAAATATCAAAAGTGAATAGTGTTTTTATTTGTCAGATTATTCTAGCTGTGTGATAGGAAGCCCGATGTGCTAAATCGACAGCCAAGATGAAATAAGCAAATAAACTGGATTGAAGTGATCTTCAGCTCCAGAAACATGGAAATCTTTCATGTTTGAAGTTGCACTGCTTGTGCGCACAACCGAGACGTGTTACCGCATAAGCCTCGATGGTTTCTATGTGGTCTGTTCAGCTGGAATCTGTATATGTTGCAATCAGTATAGGGCAGATGATATTTGTTGAAGACACACAAAAATAGACACACACTAACACTGAGACGTGTAATTGAACTGGATGTTCCTGTGTGCAGGGAACCGGTGATCCTGCACATGCTGCTGCACCCACATAAACGCAGAGACAGAGCTGCCACCAGCAGAGGTTGTGTTTACCATCTGACTTTGCTTGTAATAGAGCAAATGATAAGATAGTCAGGGCTGTAAAACTGGGTCCCTTTTGCTGCTCCAGTCATTGTAGAACAAACTCATTTCAGCCTGATAGACTTGGTGCATGTTCAGATGAAAAGTGCAAAAGACTCTGTAAACTCGGCAGCAAGGTTGCTCCGAAACAGCAAACCTGATTTTCATATTTGCTTTGCAAACAACCTATCAGATCTCTAAAAGGACTGAAAGCAGTCATTTCATGTTTGTGCAAATAATGAACAAACAATGATGCAGAAATATATCTTTAACAAAACCATAAGAATACACCTGCTCTATCAGTTGCTCCTTTATTTGATACATCAAAGTGAATCAGACACATTTTTGCCACCTCTTTGGAAGGGGCTATTCACAGATTCTGGTTAAGAATACTGAATGTGTCCCTAGCATATCGTAAAATCAAAACCCGTCAGTGAATCTTATGGCCACCTCATGATGAGGATCAATACAAAAGCACCATAACTCACACAGACCATAGCTGTTTACAAGTTTTACTCTGGTCCTTTCTAGATCCCTCTCTTTCTTTTCCTTTGTACCTCTCTTCGTGTTCTTTTCAGCTCTTGCCATATTCCGCTCTTTTACTTGATAAGTGGTTGCCTGGACCCCCTGCTTGCACAGCACCTTCTGTTTTAAAGTTGATTTATTTTGAAGCTAGTGGCGGGCTCCCTCGTATCACTTGCATTACAGACATCCACTTCACCCCATTGGATGACACCCTGTAGTTTTATATACGTGTCTTCCAGAACTACAGAGTTGTTACATAACAGAAACAGTGGTCCAGCAGTGACTTCGGTCAAACCAAATGGGATTTGTATGATGTCGGTAATTTAGCGTGCCAGAAGCGGAACAACTTATGTGAGGTTGCAGAATAAAAATAAATACACTGACGTTATGTTCTGATAACGGTGTTCAAAAGAACACATTTGTGTGTGAAGGCAACAAAGGGCTCAGCAATATACTACATACATAGAATTCTTTACAAGGTGTGCAAGGTTGGTGTGATGGCAATGATAATACAAGCGGGCTGTTTTTACTGTGTTTACCTGTGTGTGTAATTTCAATTAGTTTATGCATACTCGTCCAAATGTTAACCTCAAATGGATAAATGCTAGTATGAATTTAAAAGCATGCAATTGGGCCGACCGTGTCCATGTGCAAGGCCACTGGGGCGGAATCGGTGACCTCGGACGTATCCAGTGCTGATTCATTTCCAACAGACAAACCTCATTATCGTTTTACTCTCAGAGATGTTATCTCTGGTTCCCAGAGGAAAATGTTCTTCATTCACATTTAAGATATGTAAAATCGGAAGAACCGATTCCTGAGAATAAACTTCACTTAACTTGCATCATGTGTGTTTTCTATAAGTATTTCTCAATCTCTGTCTTTATGCCTATCACTGTTTTATATGCAAATTGATTTATTTAAACTGTGAGTTGGTGTGAGTTTGACCAGAGTTGCAATGATATCGATCCATTAAAAACGTGACGCCTATGCAAGGGTTGTTTTACCCTTTCTTTTAAAAAGTAATGCAATTTCTCGATTGCTTTTATTGGTTTCATTACTCATGTTGGTGGATTAATTCTGATTATAATTTGTCACAAACTGATTTTAATCAGCTAACAACATCAGGGAAGGTAAAAACGAATCTATCCTAGAATTTTCACCTCTGGGAAGATTAGAAAGCAAAAGGCAGAACAATCATGCATTCACTCGAATGGAGAATGAAGCACTGAAACAAATCACCTCTCGGGATTCGACTGTTTGTGTGGATGTTTGCTTACAAAATGAGACATTGATTTTCCTGCCTGCTCTTCAAATCGTGTGGGATTCCTGTCATTCATTGACTTCCCTTCCCCTCACCAGCTCCTCACTTTCTCTTCCTTGCTCTCTATTCAGAAATAAGCCCATTTATTTGCTGTTTCATAAGACTTTTCAACAAAAAAGGGAGACAAAAGCCCTCCATGAATAAGGCATTCTCTAATTAGCTTTTTTTATCATGATGGCCATGCTTGATTTATACCCCATTACAAGTGGGTTGCCCTACTTTGGAAAAAGTAATGTAAACAGAAGGGAGCTCAGTCAGTCCTTTTTGGGTTTTATTAAGTCATTATGCTTCATCCCTGAGGGCTTAGACTGCAAATTTTCCCGCTTGCAGGTAATGGGGTAGTTCTTCTCTTTGTCTGCATTCAGCTCACTTGAGCTGGAAACCATTCTACAAGAAAACCTGCCAACTTTCAAAACTTTCATGGCTTTAATACATTGTAACATCGACAGGGACCAGTACTACAATTTTGCAAGACTCTCAGAGCTCTAAAATAGCGGCAGCCTTTATCCGCACGTCTACATGCTTCTTTTAAAAGTAGCAATTGATGACTTAATTGAATCAATTTGCCTGCAGGTCCTTCCAGTCATAATTTTCTGTCAATCATAAATGCTTTTCTTCATCTGGAAATCTCAGCCTTCATGCTTCTCACACCTGCTTATCTCGTCTTGTATTAATTCTCTCTGTCCTCTCACCATAAATGTTTCTTTGGTAGTGAAGCATTCATCAAAGTTCCAGCGCTGGTGTTTACAGGCCAGGTTCCTCAACCGTTTCCTTCATCTATAAAAGCATCAGGGGTCTGTCAGGTGTGAGTGTGCATGAGCCTTGATTAAATTTCAGTGTAGTTTCTGTTTTTATTAAAGCAGGATTCCTCACAAACTGACAACTACCTGAATGCAGCTTCACTATCACAGGTCTCATGAATTGAGCATTTCTGCAAACACATATCTTCTTCCTGAAATGTCTTGCAGCTATCAAATAGTAGCAAGGCGTTTCTCCAGAAATACATACATGTTTACGAAGAGTGCGTTTATCTGTCAGGGGAGTCTGACAGGCCTATTTCCTCTGAGGTGGATATGTTGATGGTTTAGTGGAGTTCAAAAAGCCAACGGCATTTTTCATATATAGACTGGTCTATTATACCTTTCATCCAAATTGGAATCAAGGCCTCCCATTACACCATCTCCATATTTCTTTTTTTCTTAAGCATTGCTTTGAATCCTAATTTGAGTGCCATCTATTCATATTTTCAAATATAAGCTTGTGCTAAATATTGATTCAGTATTTATTATTTGGGAATATGTAGCTTTATTACTTAAAATGGATAGTTTACATAGGGGTCTTTCTCACATTTGTTCAACTTAAGTAAGGTAAAGGCAGATTTCTATGCTTTCTGCAGGTTTTTGCTGCAGGTTTTTGATATTTAAGAGAATCCGTGCACACAGGGGGAAAAAAGCCTTGCAGAAAGGTCCTGCTGCCCCCGGGGACATGAACCGGGAAACAAAGGTTTATGTAATATTTCATTTAAATCATGTTTGAAATGTTCAACTGTAATCAGAGCATGAGTATGTTTTCCAGTTAATACATAAAAACACTAATGTACAAGAGCACAAGTTTTATTTCATATAGAAGATTATTTCTTATGTATATTTTTACCCTGATAAATTCACATTTCCTTAAATAACCAAGTTTGGCATACAATAAATGCTTTGAATAAAATTTTAATGAATGGGCCCTGAACTGTGGTTACATAACAACGAAGTAAGCTGTTGTGAATGTAATTTTTAAATGTGGTTGTAAATCATCAACTTAATGAGCCTTCAACATTTCCTAAAGTTTATCTTGGCAAAACTGGATGGACTGCCTTTTTTTCTTCATTTGTATGTATATTAATGTCACTTTCTAACCATTACGTAAGCTTTCCGTGCTCTAATAAAGCCATCAGTGCAAACCAGCACCTTATTATGGGCAACAGTTTCTTGTTAAAAGGGGATTTGGCCATTTGTGTTGTGGTTTTGTTTGTTAAAGTTGCATTCAAATAAAGTTTCCCCCTTCTGTCAGTAAATGGAGCAATTAATCAACCAAAATAGACTTGCTTCAGAAAAAGCCATTTAGTAACTCTTTCACAAACACGGCTCCTTTTTACAGCTTATCCCTCCCCCCCCCCCCTCTGCTTCTTCTTACCATCTTGAAATATGTAGTTAAAACAAAGCTCCTCCAGCTGTGAATTGAGAAAGGGCATTTCCCTGCTGTTGTCGCCAAGGCCGAACATAAAAAACACTGAGACGGTGACGAGCGGTGTCCCGTGTTCTCAGAAATCTGAATCCTTAGCTGTCTCCCCTCCCATCTATGTCTCACTTGAACGCATCCAACGCTGACATCAAAATTTCAGCTGCCAAAAGACACAGCATAACAGGGAACAGTTTCAATGGTGTCTGAAAATGGCTCGACACGAACAATAAATGCAACAGTAATCGAAACTGCAGGGCGTCTCAGGCAGCACTTTAGAGCAGTCAGCATTTAAGTCAAATATGTCACTTTTATGAAAAACTACATGAAATCTTTGTAGAAACAGAAATCAATTTCTACTTATGCTCTGTGTTCTGGACCTCAGTAAAACGTGAAGAACAAAGAAATGCTCAAAAGGCACCTCTGATTTTTCCAACACTTTTCCCAAGTAAAGGTTTTACACAGAGAAGACCTGACACCTTAATTAGAAGCCTTCAGAATTTTTTTCACATGCAATCAGGAGGTAGTTTAGTTTTTTGTACGTGTGAACCAAAACTTTTCTTTCTGTGTTTTTGTAGTCATGTCAAAAATATCTTTTGTGTCTATCCTTTTTTTTCTTTAGTTCTTTCCTCCTGAAACAGCATGGAATTAGGCAGCATAAGAGTGAATAAACAATACACCTAAAGCATTGTATTTGAAGTCAGTTACAGTTTGTTAACATGCCACTTTTAGCCATGATTCTTTATAAGCCTTGAAAAACAGAGCATACATCCTGGCATCTCATGCTCCCACACAAGTCAGGGCTGACTAGCCCAGTTTGAAGCATGTGCACTGATAAACACCCTCATCAAACACTCCATGTCCAAGCTAGCAGCTCCCACAAATAAGCTTCCCCATCTTTGTTGTGACTTTATGACTCATCTATTTTTCTTCAATTTTCTTGGTTGCCGGCATGATGAGTTCCATGATGCATGATGGATTGACTGAAAAGAGAGTAACAATATCAGGGCCTTATGGAAAAGTCGATGGATGTTAAAGTGAAAGTGCACACAAACACACACCCACTATTGCAAAAAAGACAAGTGAACTGAAAAAAGATGCTTTTTCTGGGCAGCTGCACACACTTTCTCATCCTTGGGATACACTGAGGACAGACCCTTTTGTTCAGATTATGACAATGGTACAATGATACAACTTTGGGAAATTACTCATTAGATATATATCTGTATTATTTACTATAAAAGGAGAAACCAAAAGCTCTAACATGGTAGAACAGTTCAGTTTTATCTAACAATTGCAGTTTCTAAATTGACACTTTTAAAAAAGTGCAAGAAGCTGTTATTTTTAGGTCCTGCAGCTACTATGTGTTTATTCATTTATTCCGTTTCCATAACTGCTTTCTTTTTTTTTTCAGGGCTGCAGGCAGATAAAGTCCATCCAAGCTGCCATAGGGGTGAGAGGCAGGGCAGTCCATGTCCTGGTCAACACTGCATCACAAGGCCAACTCAGACACAAATGGCAGACCCATTGCCAGGCAGTGGAAAGACTTCAGGAGATCAATTAATAATGAAAGTTTGGCTTTTTCAATCTGTACAAACTGTGAGGAAAGAGACATTTTCTGCACATGTAATTATTTATCTGGGAAAGCAAATCCATGCATGCCTGCATCTTCATGATTGCACCATAATGCACTGCTGTATATTGAAAGCCACAGAGCAAAATGGGAAAGTGATCTATACATCGAATGTGTACGCTGAAATCAATAAACCTCCCCAGGACAGGAGTCTGGTGTTAAATTGAGCCGGTGTGTGTGAAAGTGTGAATAATTACACCTCCATAAATACTGTACCATACAGAATATATTCCGATGCACGACACTGATGAGCTGCCTTTCCAGCTCCTGCAGGAGCTGCAAACAAACGTCTGGCTTTGATTTAATGTTGTGACTCGGTGGACAATTAGACTGACAGTCAATTGGAAGGTCACATCATTGATCTTTATACCGGTCACTTGCCTCAGCAGACCTCACAACTGACCACTGAACTAGATTATGAATTATAGATGTCTGACTGAGGTGGTATTATTGCTGATAAAAGATTAAATAAAAAACAAAACAAGGGCCCACTGAAGTCACACCTCCACTCCATCCCACACACACAGACACACACACACACATGCGAAAGACTTTCTCGGCCAAACACCAATCATGCAAATAAGTCTTGCCAATATTTTAAATTAGAAAAATATCAGAGGGGCATTGTGGGCGTTGTAGTGTTGGCGTCTGGCTGCAACCTGACATCAGGTGGGTGGAAGGAGGAGGCCAAGAAGATCAAGTGAAGACGGAATATGAGATGCTGCTTGTGGATTTAGTTTTCTTTGGATGACTGTTATTTTTTCACCTGTTATAAAAAAAAAAATCTGTTTGTGGAAACTGATGCTGAAGCAGAACTTTAATTCCAGGCAAACAGACATTTCCACACAACTGGACAGTATACAGACAGTTTAAGATTTCATAAGTTTACATTACTCAAGAAATTTGTGTTGAAAAATCATCGTAAGTGCTGAAGTCAAGAATTAAAAAAAAAAAAAAACACCAAAGCAAAAAGTGATACATTTGCCATGATATGAACAGCATACGCAGTTATATAACATGTGTTAGATTGAATAGTTTAATATGTCCTGGCACAGCTTGTAATGTGGAGAAAAGGGGTATTGTCAATAAAAAACACAGAATCATGTCAGGCTGTAAAAGTATGAATCCTTTTGTTTGGTACCCCATTCTGGACACATGTTTACTATTTTCAACAGTGGAATAATACTGAAAACTCCAAGACAAGGAAAAAACATATTAATAATTTTGTATTTTGCGCCTAATAAAATAGATGGATGTGATGCTGCTCTTTTTTCTTGGCCAGAGGGCTCTTAAAATCTGAAATTTAACTTTGGTTAGTTGTGATGTTAATATTACACTCCCAATTATCTTAAAACAATCATCCTGAAACAGAGCAGGTTTAACTGCAGACTTATATTCCAACACAGATCCAGATTTTCAATCATCTGTGATCCAATTATGGACTGGAGAGCTCTGATTTAGTTCCTAATCAAAAGTCCAGTTTCCTCTAATGAACCTCTCTCATGAGGACCATTGAAGGAACACAAGTTCCCTCTTTCATCACAAGATGTGGTTTCTTCATTGCACAAGATGGCTTTGGCAAACAGGAAAACCTCATAAAAACATTATTGTTTCCAATATCTTGTGAACGTCTGTATCTGGTAAAAAAAAAATGCAATTCTACACCGTCAATCCCCTGCAATAGTAGCATGCATATCTCACATTAGGTAAAGAGAAAAGGATCACTTCAGATTTGAAACAGTGATTTTTAAGGGAAAGGACAAAATAGCGGAACCCCATGTTATAAGGGGAATTAACTGGTAGCATGAGCCACTGGCTCAGAAACTGATTGGTTCTGACCTTGTGTGTCTCTATTTTGATCTGTTTTCCATCAGGGAACCTGCAGATTTACACTGTCAGCAAAGTGGCTTTAGCCAAGGTCAAGTAGTGGCTCCTCAGTGTGTGTGTGTGTGTGTGTGTGTGTGTGTGATTTAAGGCTCCCATGGGTGGGGACTTAAGTGTTGGTGATTGGGGTTGGTGCCGCTATGTGATTTTGTGTGCGTGTATTTGCATTTATGAGGCCTCTAGGTGATAACAAGTGTCATATTACCGCACTGACATTTCACTTTGCCTGTAGAAAGATGTGAGAGCTGGGATATGTGGCACTGATGGATCAAGTGTGATCACAGTCTCTCATCCGTCATATTTTCCTCGTTATACATGTTCCTATTTGTGTTTTATAGATAGTTTAGACATTCATATACTAACTATATTATTTAAATAATTCCATACTGCTAAGCTTACTTATCTGATGATGGCTGATGAAATAAAAAACACTGATTAAACATGTTATGTAATTTTACAACCTCAGTGTAGTTTCTAAGCCTCCTGTACGAATCATGTTGTTCTCAAATGAAAATGACAGCCATTGATATTTTGGCCCTAACTTTGAAGAGACCCTGTATGCATGTCACTCATGTCTGGTTAAGCCTTCAGTGTGTCGCAGTGAAGATGACAGACATGGCTATATTTGCCTCAAGACGTCAATTTATACCATTACACATAAAAAAAAAAAAAAAAACAGACTGTGACACATTTTTGACATAAAGCTGTCCAGCAGTAATGGCTCATGATGGTAGACATAAAGTGCATTATGATTCTTCGGAGACCCAAGAGCTCTGTGTGTGTGTGTAGAAGTGTGTGTGTGCCATAGAAACTGCAATGCAAAAAGCCTTACAGACAACCCTTTGCTGTTTAAGAGCGTTAGTCTATAACTCGTGGACATAATGTTCTCATGATTATGGGTAATTTAAACGATGCAGATTTTTCAAAGATTCTTTTCTTCCCTGTAATTGTGTTAAATTGCTACCATGCTTACATCTCTGTGATGAAAGGCCTTCATTGACAAAGATTGGTTAAACTGTTATTAAACCTCTCAGCTACTTTACTTTTGCTTCCTGATGTGGTTGAACTGGTCATTCATAAGAAGTATAGATGGGCTGTGAGATATCTTTTGGGGTCAAATACAAAAGAAAAGAAAGACGGAATTGCCCTAATTCATTCATAACACCCCTGTGGTAAAACAAGTTCCCTTAAAGGAAGTGGTTAGAAAAGAAGAAGAAGTCTCACGAAGCAGTGAACATCTTCTGCTTTAACGAAGGCTGATAAGGTTTATGATTTAATGAACCAACTCCTTTTGTCATGTGTAAGAAAAAGACAAATACTTAAGTCCCTCTAGCTGTTTGAAAACTTTTCCACATGTTTGTTCAGGTTTAACTAAATTAATTCTCTGACTGCAGCATAAATCTTAAAGTCAGTCAAATATTTTATTTTTTAAATTTTTGACCTCCTGACCTGTTGCTCACTAAACAAATACAAATAACTTTATTCAGATTTGTTGTTTGTATGACTTAATGTCGTCATTCTTTTACGTAACTACGTGTTTAACTAAGACAATCACAAACGCATGTGCCTTTGTGAATAACCTCTTAAATTGCTATTACAGACACTCTGATGAAATGAGTTTCCAAATGACAGCACTGAAGTAAAATTTTGGCCATGTTTTTCAGCTATGGATAAACGTAATCATTTTAGCCCATAACCTGAAAGGATTTTCTGAATTGACTGAAACAGTTGGCAGCTCATAGCATAGTTGATTCTTTAAGTTTGACCTTTATGTACAATGTAAGATCTTAATTCAGACTTATGCATAACAGATCATTCCTTCTACTCTGTAAGACATTGGAAGACTTAATTAATTTTGCAAGATCAATTATGAGTAATGAAAATAAGGTTTCCCCGCAAAGCACCTACATAATCTACAGTACACCTTAGAGTACACTTAGCAGAAGATTTTATCCAGAGGGATTTTAAGGCAAAAACCAGCGGAAGGCAGAGTGGAGAGGTCGGGCATGTTGGCCCCATGACCATGTTTTATTGCAGCTGTAAATAAGGAAAAAAAGGAGATCATGTGCAAAAGAAAAAGCATCAACTCTCAGATAGCTGAGGAAAAGGGCTAATGATAAATCTTGAGAAATCAGGCTATGTACTTGAATTTATGTCACACTATACATTTTTGTGACCATTTTCTGTGGTTACGTTTAGCTCAGTGATGTAGGTGGACAAAAGTAGACCCAAGCAAGACTTTTGTCTTTGGTCCAGATATATATGAAATATTGTGAAAAAGAAAATTCATTGGGCTTAATTAGCTTTGTCACTCTGTTAAAAAGACATTACTTGGTTCACATTGTTGGTAGTAACAATGAAACCAGTCAGGTCCCCTATAAAGCACCATCCTGCTACCATAAATACAGTCTCAATGAAGGTCTTATCCATCAGAAATGCAGTGTCATGACTGCATGACAAAATTCTCTGCAGGACAGAGTGTGACACAGACAGATGTGAGTCAGAAGTATTCTGACTCACATCTGTGCGGTTTTCTTTGAAGAGACAGAGTCTCAAAAGAGCAGTCCTTTAATGAAAGTGTCATTAGTCCATGTAACTTTGTGCATTAACTGCTTGTAACTGTGGTTCGTTCATTATCATGCATACATTCTTAAATTCCATTGGGTTAGTGTTTAATGAATTAACTACCGTGTGTTTAATCATTAAAAGAAATATAACGATTTGTTTGTAGAGAGAGCATCATTTGCTGAGTGCATCTGTCTGTGTGTTTTTCAACTGTGTCACAGTTAGTGGTCTCTGTTGTTGGATATTTCATGCTACTGGAGAGGAAAAAGTGGGCACACTCAGACAGACACACGTGTAAGTACAGTCAGCAGTGTGTTGTTACAAACATCAGGCCAATTATCTGTAAGAGGTCTACCATCTGGCTGTTGTCAAACTGGAAGACATCGCCGGTCTCCACAGGTACAGATACCGCACACACGCTCAACCCAATTTGTAGCCCTTTCAAAAGTCAGAAACCTCTCTTTAACCTTCAGTGCCCTTTCTTTAAACTTGGTCTGCTTCCTGTGACCGAATTGGATCTAACAGCCAAATTCAGCAAGGGATTACAGAGTCCACCTGGTTTCACCTGCTCAGAAAAAGAACAGCTGGTGCTGATAAAATACCAGACCAAGCAGTCATGGGAGGTGCAGTCAGTGATTTTGTGGGCCGTACAGTGGCTTCATCTCCTCCTTTTGATGTAATGAATGTGATTGTTGTTTCTTCCCTTTTCAAAAATGAAATTTTCAACTTGCAACAAATTGGTTAAAAGCACAGAAAATTGCTTCCTTTTCAAGTCCCTCTACATGTAAGACTAAGTCTAAAAATTGCATATCAGAAAAAAATTGATAGAATACACCTTTTAAGACTCCACTCCATTGAATATACACATCTACTTTTTAAAATCACAGCATGCAAAAGGATTTGCGTTGTGGGAACTTTCCTTATTGTATTAAAATGTTATTTCACATCTTTGGATTATTAAAAAATGCGCTTATGAGGCGGTAAAAGTTATCGGAAGGTGGTATTGTACTGACGTTAGTTAGACTGTCATGCCAGACAGCAGAATGTGAGCCACAGAACCTGTGAAAGGAAGAATCACGGTCCCACAGATATAAATAAAGTGACTTGTAATTCACACTCTGTGAGCCTTATTGCAACTTCATGGAATTTATGCCTTGTTTAAATTTTTTTCATGCAGAATATCATGTCCGTCTTTTATGCCGCATAAATGAAAAAAATATATTTTTAGAAGGTTAATCCCTATAGGTTTAAAGACACTAGACCGTTTGCACAATCATGTTTACAGCACGGCGGTTAGAGCCTCAGCTATGGGAAGAACAAGAGGCGAAGCAGGCAATACTCCTTAGTTCAAGTTTGATTGAGGACTCTTATCAGCCCCCGCACACAATCTCACAGTTCTCTGCAATTATTCTCACGGCAGCATCGAAGCAGCTCAGGTTTGCTTTCAGCCACAGGATTCCTAGCTGAGAGCTTTCCATGTACTGTACAGTTTTCATAATCAGAAAACCTGATCCGGACGCTTTCATGAGATGTTAGTAAACCAAAAAATGTCTGCAGGGATGTTCTAAAATATCTCATAAGTATTACTTAAAATTTTACATTTAAATGGTGTCATTTATATCCGTTTTTATCTACAATAGTTTTTATCTATGTTTATTGCAATTTCTAACATGAGGCCGAGTGGAGATTCTTGTTCATAAATCAGAACTTTTTACCAAAATCTATTTAAAAAGTATCATCTAAGACCAGGAAAGTCTGAACTCAGCAAATCAATTAAATAGGTGAGAGCTGAATGTGAGCAAACGCAATCAAAACAATGGAATAACGTGGCAACACAGCGTTTAAAACATTAACATAACTAGAATTTAATAGTGAGAAACATTAATTACATACTTTGTGATATTAACCTAATGACAAACGACACCCAGCGTGGCTGCACACACTCGGAGATCTTCTGAACATCTGGAAACAAACAGATGTCTCCAGATTTGACTGATTCAAGATTAGATTATATTTAGTTAAATATTAATGTCCTACATGATCAATACTCCTTGCTCGAGGGCAGCCCTTGTTTTTTATGGCAACACATCCATTTTACCTCCAAAGCAGTCAGTCTTTAGGCTTACGGGTGCATGATTAGGTTTATGTGAATGTGGCCTGATTGGCCCCAGGAGACACCGTGATTAAAAGCTCATTCAGTTAAATAATTCATTTTGTCAATAACTATTCCTTGGCATCAATTATTAGTGCGTAACACTTACATGTTACTTTTTAATCATATGTGTAAAAGTGTTTTGCAGATAAATCAATTGTTTTTCATTAGCCCTTTTGAAAGGGCTTAAAAGGGATGCTTAACTTTAAGTGTTTGTAGCCTCATGCCATTTTTCTAAATCAGAATATGACGTCACTTATTCACAAACCGTTTTATTAGGGTTTTGTGGATAATGCCCCGGAAAAGTCTGTAGGTTTTTCCACAGTGTGACCCTTTTCATAGTGTTCAAAATGTTGTATCTTTCAAACTTTCTTCAAAAACTCGGGAAGTGTCTTTGACCTCCCAACATCTGGCTTCGCACAGGATTGTAGTTTAAGTCTTCGTCACTTTTGTTTTTGACTGTATTCTCTTTGATTCATGTGAAAAAATGTTCATGCCACTATGCTGCCACCTCTGTGCTCCACTATAAGCACTGAAAAAGCTAAATAGCACTTGAATTAAATGGGATAATGATTTTTAACTGTCTGCCAAGTCACACAATCTACGCCGTTAAAATTCAGCTGGTAGTGCACAAGTGAGTCATAGTAAATAATCACTTTATTAAAAACAGGAAAAATAAATGATTGGTTATTTTCTCTGCCTCAACCAGAAATCACCAAATTTTCCTAGGTTACCTTTTTATGGACTCACTGTAAGACAATGTCCAGTTGAAAAATAGGCAGAGAAGGACAGGGATAAAACCATTAAAATACTTTCTGCATATTTTCTATGGGAATCCTTTTGATTTGAATTTCAAATGTGATATATGAGACCATGAAAAACCAATTTTATATTCTACTACGCAAAGATAGACGGTTATCTGTCCTGTGATGGGTGTGATATTGTTTTATTTATCCATATCTACCTGCACTTCACCTCACTTGACCACTTCTGCTTCTATCATGGATGAATTATCGGATGACCAGCCTCTAGGTGTAAGCACATCCACAGCCCCCGCCGTCTGTGATCGCAGATCTCTGCAGCTTTATCATTTCTTTCAGCATATTTGCAGGACTGGTATTGCTTATGTTCCATGTCAGTGGCATTTTTTTCAAAAACTATCTCTGATTACATTTATTGATTAAATTTCTTTTTGTATTCTAATTTATTGCCCTGCACCCAAAAAGCCGAACCGGTGCTAACTGGATATTACAAATGAGACGCAGCAGCTGTAGGTGGTGACTTGGTCAGGCAACTCACGCAGAAATGTGAAATACAATTACAGTGGTTTATTGTAGTATTTCAATGTGGAAACATTAATCCAAAAGTGTCTGATGACTTTGGGTTCAAGCCTCAGACAAAATCAGGTTTTTTGCCATTTTTCTGGGCTTTTGATGGTGTCATTTTAAGGTTTTTGATATAATCTGTTTTCAGGACTGACAGTAAGATCTACTTTTATGACACTGATGTAACATCCTACAGCTTCATGTGGAGACCAGCAGCATGACCCCCAGGTCAGCGTGGTTTTAGTGAGGACAGACTTTGTTTGAGTGATTCTCTGACTAATTCAAGCAAGTGTGACACCTCATCTCAGATCTCTCCAAAGAACTGGAGGTTTGACTTTCCTTTCTTGATTCAAACCTTTAAAAACAGAAGCCTTAAAAGTGTTCTCCTTTATATAAAGAAAACGATAAAGAAAGTTATTAGCTCGTGCAAAATGAGATTGGAGTTGAACAGTTGTGAAACCTTAACCCTACCCCTAAAACAGGGGATGCTGTTTTATGCAAGTGATATTTTTAAAAATTTGCCTTTTTCGGTGAACCGAACGCCCACCTCGTGTAGCTCATCCAAAGCCAAGATCAGAAAAAAATTTCAACTTGATACATTAGGCTGAAAATAGTTTTGTGACCAGTGACTCCAAAGTGTGTTTCCTCAAGCTAAAAAGAAAATATCTGAACCCTGATATTAGATCATCTTTGCTGCTGTGGGAGTTGAAGTTGATATATTATGTGCAGGACATGATTAAAATTGTGTTGCTTTATATCTGAATTTATTTCTGAGAGCAGCATTTTTTCCATTTAACCAGAAAAACTGTCTCCAAAAGAAATACTGGTTCTTGGATACAAAAAAGTTTAGCTCAGTCTTCAAATCCTATTTCTTTCTTTCTTGGAGGAAAATATGTTTGCATGCGTTGACTGCATGACGCTGCCTTAGCATCAACCAAAGTGCTCAGTTTTTATGTGCAATCACAGCTTTGCACATTTTTTATTCATTCTAATAACAATCCTTTCATCTGCTGCCAATCAATTCCTGCTTTCTTATTTCTCTGCCTGTTCTCCCCCTCCCTTTCTTCCTTCATTCATTGGTATTCTGTACACTACCAACTGCAAGAAGGTAACCCGAGGCACAAAATGGCTGCTCATGTGTCTGCATCTCCTTGCATGTATGCAAATACTTGCATGCGTTCCTGTGATTTATGGTAAAATTGCAGCTCTTGGCTTTGTGTTTTAGGGCTGTACATAAAAGCAGGGGCTGCATCATGAGCATTTTGATGTTGCACTGAATGGGTGCAACAAGGCAATCCTTCTTCTTTAGCTGTAGTCCATTAAGTCTCCATTTTCTGTGCCTGCAGAGCATGTGTGTGTATGTGTGTGCAATCTTTATGACAAATGCACTTTACTGCTGCAAAGGTAGGAGGGCAATTGGACTGAAGGGTGTAATTGTTTGTTTGCTGGTGCATGAGCACAAATGTACTCAGACAGGTGGTGTGTAGTCCTTCCAGTGCACTGAGGTATGTTTTATGAACAGACAACCTTTGTTTCTTGGCAGCTTTTGGAACACTCTGTTCCTTTAAAAATTGCAATCCTGCAAAATGATGAAATCTGTGTGTCGTTTTACAGAAACGGTTTCCTGCAGCAGCTGTGACTGTAGCATGTATAAAAATGACCACATCGTATGCATATAGATTAATAATTTAAAATACGCCGCCTCAAACGCGAAGGACTTTCATCAATGCTTAGAGGTCAGGTACAGTCTGACTAACAAATCTAGCAAACCATTAGCTATCCCTGCTAATCCCAGCTGTCACCGGACGAGAGGCAGGGTACACTATGGACAGGACACCAACCTATGCAGGAGACAGAAAGCATGCACACTCATACTCACTCAAAGGGTCAATTTGAGACAACCAATTAAGCCAACATGCTTGTTTTTTCAGATGGTGTGAAAACTTACAAACTCCAAGCAGAAATTTCCTGAACAGGGATTGGAAGTGAATGTGAGAATAGCCTTGAAAGCTTAGAAAGCCACAGCTGTACAAAAAAACTGAGCCCGATTATTGCAACATTCTCCATCAGTTAGCAAACTGGTATTTTAAAGCCTAATGTTTTTATTGCCATCTCAGCTCTACAACTATATGCATTCAATAAAAATTAGCCGTTGTGGCACTGTTAGTCCTTCCTCTCATACAATGAATGAACAGCATAAATAGATAGGCAGAATTATGCACCGAAGGTTCCGGTAGAAAAAACAGACATAATGAAGCATGAAGAATTATCATTGTGCAGGAGCAATATTGTTAAGATGAAGTGCTCTCAGTATAACTGCGGAAAGATAAGGACTCCAAAATGTGCCTTTCAAAAACAGTCGGAGGTCACTGAAGCATGTTCACGACACCCCTTTCTTGATGTGGGTGTTAATAGTTGCTTTATTTATCCAGTGGCAGTTTTTTATTATTAGACATGCACAAGCACTTCAATATTGGCAAATTTGTTGAGGATGAAACAAAAACAGTCAAGTGCAGCTTATGTGTAGCACTTGGCTCTTGGGTCCACTGTTGCCCACCTCAGAGGAATAAATCCTCATTTACCTTTCAACTTTTAATCATAAAGCAAATAGGAGAATTAGTTAATTCACTCTGACTTTGTAAGCTCCCAAATGTGGCTGGTTGGGGCTCATGCCAAAGGCTTTTAAATCTCTGAAACCCCTGACTTAAAGAGTGTAACTCTGCCTGACGTATTGTAGATTTGCTCAAGTTACTGGATACATTCTCTCTCCTGAAAATAACCATTTAGTAAAGTGTCCAATAAACTCAATTTGAAAAATCTTGTTAGATGTTTTATCTTACTCACACTATGAATATTTAAAATATGTGATGTCTAGGCGTAGAATATAAAAAAACGAGTTGAATAAAACAGGGTTACTCAGTTTTTTGTTTCAGATGAGTCACCCTGTATTGAAAATATCAAATGTACCTTTTATTCTTAAAATCTTCCATACCTTTATCAACAAATAGAGTATCTAAAAATCTCCTCATAAAGTACTGAGAGCAGTTAGTGACATGCTCTTCAGTAATCAAGAGGGAAATGACTTTTGTGTATGTAACCTGTTTTTGATCTACTGCCATCAGTGTGTACGTTTTTGTTACATGAGGACGTTTGACCACATGTATCCACGCAGACTGGTGTAAGCTTCTTTGTGGCTGTTTATGGTAATTTCTGATCGTTCAGGGGAAGGACTTGGAGTGATGAAGCTCGTCGCAATGGGATTTGCAGGACTAATTGCAAAAGGCTCGAAGACACACTGGAGGATAGGGGCTGTTTATTCTTGTTGGACACTTAAATAAACTGCGCTTCATAATTATGTATTGGGTATTCAGTCATATGTCACATAAACAAACATTCTGCCGAATCTGATGCAAGCAGCACAAACCTGCTGCCTTCGTTGTAGAGAACATGATGTGCTTAGCATCTTTCTGCACAACACTCACCTAAAAGTATATGACACTAATGAATGCTTTTTTATTTTTATTCTTTTTTGCATTCCCTTCAATATGCACGTCTGTTGCTCAGACTACAGTCTAGGGTGAAATACCAGGTAGCAAGAATGTGGTTTTTAAAGAAAGGAATGTAATTAAAATCTCTCTGATACAAACACACTGTCATTGCTTTTATGTTTTTTTTTGTAGATATCCAAATATCTCAATTATAAAATTTTATTTAGTAACTCGGTTTTAATATTTGGTGTGAGTATGCGAGTTTTTAAACTGAATATTTCCAAGAGATCAAATTTCTGTGTCATTATGTGAGAATGCCACATTAATGTCATTAAAAAATTATGATAATGATGACAATCCACAGCTTTTTACACAAATGACACTTGGGTATATCATGAATGTGTTGGCAACTCCAGCACAATCATGGCTCTTTTTGTGAAATCCCACAGTATGTTATATGTAGTGAGGTAACCCTCTTTGTGTGTGATGTTGTTTGTTCAACGTCCTGACATCCTCTTTTGTGACTCCCCTGATTGTTCCCACCTGGTTCTTGTCACTCATTTATTCCATGTGTATGCGTGTAGGCATGTCAGCCCCTCTTGCATTTGCTCTTTCCTTTTTACATGCCTGTGATTTGTGAGTTTATCTTACAAACAGCAATCATGTTTTCATGGCCGTAAGGCTTTCAGAACATAAACTCACGACGGCTTATTCATGTTGTGCAGCACTAAGAAAAGGCTGCTTCTCCTCCTGCTGCAAACGCCCCGTTCAGCGATCAACTGTATATGATGTATGATGTGTACATGTGCAAGAGGTCAGGCTTTACTTACTGGTTTGAACAGATTTTTATTTTTCATCTTATTTATTTATTTTGTGTGCCGCATGGATACATTTTGACTAAATCTAGTTAAGCTGCAGGTCAGTGATCAGGAAGATGGTTTATTGATTCCGCCAAGAAGAGAAGAAGAAACAAAAAGCTCCCAGTGAAAGGGCTGAGGTAAAATCTCAGCGAAGTCAATGTCTTATCTGTGTCAACCTTTTGAGATTTAGTTATGATGAATCAGGTATAAATTATAGAGAAAGGAGTAATAAAATACAAATATCAAGTCTTATTTTAAACCGCTAAAATACAACATGTCAGTCGAATTAAACAAATAATCTTGCATTAGAAAATATTAAATGCAGTTTTAATGTCCTTTCTACTACTTCATCTATCTTTCTAACCTTATTATTACCTCTCCTGTTGGTCTCTGCCTGTACCTCACACAATCCTTCTTGCAGAGACAGCAACTCTGCAATTTCATTTTGCCTGTGGCCACTTCTACGTTTCCAATCCCCTCCATCTGGTGCCCTGCATGAATTTGTTTTCAGATTTCAATAGTTCACTTTAGATTTTGTCATTTTTTTCCCCACTATGTTGGTTTTTCCATCCTATTTGCGCCCCTTGACTGAATAAATCTTTCTTTACTGGAAACCAATTTCTCCTCCAGCTGTTTCTTTCCAGATAGTCTTCTGAGCATCCAATCCGTCTTTTCTACTCGCTGTCGATGATCATCATTATGGCCTTGACTTACCTCTCCCTCTCCATCATTCGCACCTCTGAAGAAAAACTCAGAAGACCGCACACACTGTATTTACTATAATGTTATTTTTTTCCAAACCAACAAAAAATAAAAAAAAAGGAAATGGCATCCTTTGGAATGCCAAATGATAAAACAGCTTGCCAGTAGGAGAATCTCACAGATATTTCTGTAAAAAAAATATAAATGTATTACTTATTTTCTGTAATTCCATAATATTTTGGTTTTGGTGTGTTTTCTCTCTCAGAAATAGCTGAGCAAAAGATATGAGAGCAAGGAAATGGTCCGGTTCATTCTAGCCTAAACTAGAGGAAAACAGCACCGTTTGTATGATTGTGTAGACCATTATGAAGAGCCCTTGTGATTGTGAAGGTGGTATATAGGCCGGCCATTAAAAAACACCATGTTGCCGCAGCACTACTTGTACCCTTTCATTCAAAGTGCTCTGCTAAACCTCTCCCCTAATGCAAATAAGATACTCTTTGTGCTACAGGAATACCCCTAAATCTGCCACTATAATGTCACTTTTCAAAATGAGAAATTGTTCTCTTCTATTTGTCTTGTAACACAGCGCAGCGCCTTTTCGGTCCACATAGAATCCCTTGGACTTTGATGTTGCACATCAAATCGCATTTCAGGTACATTTGATATTTCTTTTACTGCTCTGTTTCCCTCATTATGGTGCAGTCTTGATGTGAATTATGGCATTAAAGTGATGTTATTTATTGCAAATAAAATGGAGCTGTAATTTAAGAAGGTCCTGATCTGCCTTTACTCAAGTGATCCACAGACCTCGCAACGTAGTTTTGGGATGGTTTGTAGACCAAAATAACTTCTGTGCCTGATTTAGTTCAGCAGCGTGCCGACATGCTAAATACAATTGGCATCAATGTGACCGCATCAGTGGTTTCTGGTAGCTTAACATTTATATGCACTCCCTCCTCTTCAGTAAAGCCGGACGACGGAAGGGTGATCAGTGCACAGCCTTTTGAAGTAATTAGATGATCTGAGACATGGCATTAGGTGTTGTTTTCATTGTGTGACTATTTATTTCGCAGGTGTGAATGTGTGCTTTGTAATCTCTGCCCAATCAGTTTACTCTAAGACGATTAAAGCAAACAAGATGCACTTGACTGCAATCTGGAGCTATGCAGCCAGGACTGAGTGTCACACCTGGGGGAAATGTTGGTGTTTTTGGTCTTGTCTCCATGTTGTCTTGTCATTTCCTGTTTTACTTTGAAAGATGAATCCCCTTGTTTCAGGTCACTTGCACTTCCTGTTGTGTTCACAGTCTGATTGTCTCCTTGATTACCTATTGTCTGCACCTGGGGATCCCTTCCCTCATGTGTTTAAATAGTCCTCGTCTCCCCTTGTCCCGTGCCGGTGTATTGAGCTACTTTGTCTCCACTCTGAGAGTGCGCTTTTGGTTAATAAACCTCTTTTGGAACTAACCACCTCTCTGCGCCTGAGTCCTCCCTAAACCCCAGCCTCCTAACACTGAGAGCTTTGGAATTAACAGTCTTACATCTTAGTCTTTAGCAAAGGTGTTACAAATCTCCATTCCAGCACACAATGTGAAGAACGGAAATAAAAGTAAAAAAGCAACCCACACGAAGGGGCACATAACATAAAAATCTGCGTTTCCATCCCTCTTAGGAAGCCTGGTGAGGATAAGGAATATCCCCTTCACTGGTTTCACTGCCACAGCTGACAAACTAAGGAAATGACCGGCCACTTTTTCAAAACCCAGGTATCAGCTCCATCTAAATGTTTTCACCTGGTAGGAACAGCCGGTAATGGAGTGCTTCCAGTGTTATTAAACTGTACTGATTAGAGAAAAGAAATCAATAGGACTGGAGGTATTTTGCAGCTACAAGAAATAGCTTTTGTATGACAACCGTCTACAAAGATTTAAAAGACCCACGTGTGAAATATATGACATCGATATATGAACATCAGATTAAACTTTTAAACAGCCATCTTATTTTCTAGGATGTTTTTTTAAAAAGGGAAATTGGCTAACAAAGACCTTTTCATACTTAATGGGATATAAAGATAAACTACAAGGCAAGTTCATTCATAAATATCAATGAGTGAGCTCCTTTGTTTTATAACCGCACTCCTTTAAGAAAGAGAAAATATATTAAAGTGGATTTTGTCCTCATACTTTCTTCTTTAACTAACTACTGTCAGCATGAACCTAACAGTACAAAATTATTCGTCACCAGTCATAATGAAAACTTCATGATGAGTGTACTTCTTGATGACCCTTGCATCACACACAAAGCAGACACGCTAAGCATGTTTGGACGGGGCTGCCAGAATGTTTGTGACAGCACCAACACAGCATTCCCCAACTGTCTGCACCAGCCAATAACTCACTGTGACAGCATGTGGCATCTGGCTTAAAATGACCTGCATCCTCTTTAGATTATATTTAAGGACATCTCAGATGAGATAGCTTCATGGAGTGTGACAGTAAGAAAACTGAATCTCTCAGTCATTGCCTTGTCATCCTTGAGAAACCTTGAAACGCATTATGAATCTGCATAAAATAAACAGCCCGGTTACAGTGAAGCATGTAAATAAACGCAGAATGCAATCATTTACAAACCATTGCAATACTCTTCATAGTATAATGGTGAAGAGGGAATCCACTGAAACCAAGCATTTGTTTTAGGGAAGTAGTTTGCTTCTTTGTTTAATAATTTGCTTTGTTTATTCAAATAGAATGCTCCGTTCTTGATTAAAATGTCAAGCTCAACTGTTTAACCATCTGCACAGGTTGCTGAATGAATATTGCTGGCTTTCACGCTTTTCAAACTGTTTAGATTTCTTTTTACTTCCAAATAGGCCATTACTACAGGACAGCAGAAAAAAATCAGAAGGATAGCAACAAAGGGCTGAAATAAGATTCATATCCTGGCTTACAGGATATCAGCATCTACACATGAAGCAACCACTCAAACTGATGACCAGTCTAACAAGCTAGAAACGCAACAGTGTGCTGGGTCCAGCTTTATCCATGCAGATGCCACCTTACAAATTGGTAGCAGACAGGTAATCTTAGCAACTGGTCATGGATATATTGTGCTACACAATTCTATTTTTGTAAGTGCTTTAAGTGTGTTTGGCTTCCCCATTCTTGTGATTCAAGATATAAAACTGAAATCGGATTCCATTGTCAAGACTGAAATTAACCTCTAATAATCTAACCTACACACTTTTGTGAGTGGAATTTAAAGCGACTTCTCATGATTTTATTGCTTTTCTTGCATCTTGCAGTATGTCCATGAACATCATGTTTCTGTGCCTGCTCTATAAGATAGAAACTTCCTTATTTGGGGGCCACTCTGACAAAATGAATGGGGTGAAACTAATAACACAAAATACATTGTAATTCATTAGAAGAATTCATGTGAGGGCATTTAATGACACGTGCATTACTGCCTTTGTGCACTGGCCACTTAATGTATATATATATATTTTTTTTTTATAACTTGTTAGTGTGGGCGGCACGGTGGTGAGATGGTTAGCATCATCCCCTCACAGCAGGAGGGTTGTGGGTTTGAGTCCCCGGGGGAACCAGGACCTTTCTGTGGGGAGTTTGCATGTTCTCCCTGTGTCTGCGTGGGTTCTCTCCAGGTTCTCTGGCTCCCTCCTACAGTCCAAAAAAACCTGCATGTTAAGTTGATTAGACATTCCTTAGGAGTGAGTGTGAGTTTGCGTGGTTGTTTGTCCTTGTGTGTCATGCGATGGACGACTACTGGGAAAGGCTCCAGTCCCCCGTGACCCCATTAAGTGGTTATGATAATGGATGGATATCTTTTCATTTAAATTTTGATTATTGCTAAAGCAGTTCTTTCCCCTACACATCTCAAATAATGTCAAATAATTGATCTGCTCTCTAAGAATAACATGAACGGTTGTTTTTTTAAATTTATTTCTGTTTTTCTTCATATTTATATATTTATCACTTTTTCATTACAGGTGCTGAAACGTTTACCAGGAGAAAAATCAAACACAAACTGAACGGAGCTCCCAAGGTCAACCACACAAAAACAAACATCTGGAGCATGCTGGCCAATGACTGCTCCACCGGGGGAGCATGTGACCTCATGTCTTTCTATCCTGGCCTCTCTGTTACTCTTGTTTCACCTCCTTCATTTCCATGTTGTTGGATAGCCCTCTCTCACTTTCATTTTGTGAATCTGTCGTCGAGGCTGTGAATGTCAGGCCCCGCTAAGCGGACTGCCACCGAGCAGCACTCCCCTGTCACCAGAGCTTACCATGATGAATGAGAAAGATACAGAGTCGAGCAAGAAAGGGAGGAGGAAGGACAAGGCGGTGGGGGTGGGGGGGTGGAGCTGGTTTGCTATAAAAATGAGAGGGAGATTAGACCATGAGGAATTAGCATGAGCGAGAGCCGTAGTGGATGACGGGATAAATGGAAGTCACGCATTTGTAAATATGCTTTACCATTGAGGAAATTTAAACAGATCAGCATGAGAAGTACAGGGGTGAAAGTAATCAGAAAGTTTGTCGTAGTCCGACGTGCAAATATCTGCAATAATACAATTTTTTTCAAAGCAAACCGCGTGGGAGGTGAGCTGTTTAGAGGCTTAAGAGCAAATGCTGTGCTTATTCCATTTTGAAATGCACAAAGCATCATTTGAACACATCACATAATAAAGCAAAAATTGTAATCCCGCCTGATTTAACAATAAAACTCTTACATCAAGTGGAATCCAAATCCTACCAAACTGCTTTGTCACTGAATACATACATTGATTAGAGTAAAAATTCAGTGCATACTTGTTTCAGTACTTTCGACATTGAAATTGTTCTGTTTTATTTTTGTGGATGTTACATTAACGTGATGAACTTGTCTAGAAGTATGTTGGACAACTTTCAGGTCTGGTACGATTGTATTACTGAACAATAAGTTGGAACAAAACTACAGGTCAAATGCCTATTTACACCCACACAAACGTCCATGTGTACCTATTCTTACACATCTGATACAAGGTAAAAGTTAAAAAGAAGGAAAATATATAGTGCAGAGTGATGAACTCTGCTCTTCTCTTTTCAACCATCTGTTTTCCCGCCGTGCTCTCGGTTTCAAAGGAGCAGTTTCATTAAAATCTCCAAACACAACATCAAATATAATTGGCCTCTTCACTTCCTGCTTGTCCAACCTCATCACCAAAGCCTTAAGATGGCACACAAAGCCAAAAGAGCATTTACCGGTAATTCACTTCAGCACCTCTCTCTATGTCCAGTGAGGAAAGATAAATTCAGATGACACTTCAAAGTAATGGGAAATTAGCATTCCTTCATTTTGGATTGCATGGTGAGAGACGCTTCAGCATTAGTCATTTACCACCACTATAATGAAACAGAGATACATAAACAGTGAAATGTGCAGCAGCTAAAACTCAACGTAGGCTGATAAGCAAAGCAGAATGTATTAACTGTAGTAGTCACATGACTCAGACTCATCATACCAAGGCCCCACAACCAAGGTGGCAGAAGTGCTGATCAAAAGCATTCAGTTGGAGTACAGAACTGAACAATCCATTCCTCTTGCATTTCATTTTATGTAAAATCCAAAAGAGGAAAAAAAAATCTATTTCATTACAGGCCACGGTGAAGGACACGTCTTCAAGCTGCATTTTCCTATTTATTCATCAATTGAAAATCACTTTTCATCAGAATTTGGTGCTTATAAAATGAATTTCCCACATGCTCCCCAGATAGTGTGTTTTCATTAAGGAAACCTTGATGTAATTTACGGTGATCATCCCCCATTCTCGGGAGAAGACAGGTTTGTTTACGTTGATTCTTTCTGAGTGAGATCTGCAGTGACAGTGTTTGGCTTTTGTGTGCTGTAGCCGTGAAAAACAATTTTCTCTTCAGGACAGCGAAGTTCATAAAATAGGCATTAAAGATTCACAAGTGCAAAATACACACATACACACAAAAGGCTGCTCTTCTCTGGAGTAATAAACCTACTTTGTGGAGAGCTTAAAATAGCCGTTTTTAATTGCTTGTAGGCTTTCAAAGCCAATACGCTGCGAGTCTCTGTTTCTGGCTATTATTTCAAAGATTTAACATGAGCCAAAAGTTGTGTGTGTGTATTTCCTAAATGGGTAAATGGGTGAGTGTGCCTGTAAAAAAAGCAAAGGTGACTCTGTGCCACTTATGGGTTTTATTCTCATTGCAACATGTGATCGAAACTGAGCAAGTGCAGTGAGCTCATCTTATTTTTTTGGTTTGTTTTTTTGCATTTCTATGACAAGATACAACAGCAGTTTGCACTCAATGATGCTGGAAGTCATCCTAATTGTTTCTCAGCCATGTCCACAAAGCTTTGGGTGAGCTGGACTAGCACGTTTCCTCACAGCCGCCACAGTTTTCAGAAATGTATATTCAGCTGTTTGCAATTAGTGATTTTGGCCCCTAAAAGTCATTATACCGCACACATTAAAACTTCAAAGTCCGTTTCAAGTACAAACAAGACTTGATTTGGATTGAGAAAAATGTTACGGTATTGGAGGTCAGGATTTTACTTATGCAGCCAGAGTGGACCCCGTCATGCTGGAGCAAGAACTACTTTTCCTTCAGTAGCCCAAATAAACCATTTCTCTCAGTTAAGAGCCCATCCCCATAGGACACATTGGAGAATAGAGAAAGGCTTTTTTTAGTTTGCCAGAGGTAAAAATATATCTATAACGATTCATTCAAGGCTTCTCTACCAGGGTCTACAGATTTAGTTATCTCTTTAGCCCTCAACTGTCCTCTGTATGTTACTTTATGTTGTCTTTGAGCTGTAAAAAGAGTTCTGAGACTGGTTGACAAAAAACTGTTTAAACCGTCGATGAATTCTTGTTGTGCACAGACTGATGGGAGCAGAATAAAATACTTCAGCACATGATTCTCTTACAAGTTTCCATTATACTTCTGTAATTTTTTCTCGTCAGTGAGACTAAACAGAAATCAATGTCACAATATAGAGGTGTCTGTCTTCTGTCGGGAAAGTGAAGGAGCATTTGAACGTCTTCTTTAGAAGAGATCAGAGTGTTTGTGTGTGTGTGTGTGCGCGTGATTTTTAAAGTGAGAAGCTGGCTGACTGATGAATTGCCTTAAGGCTTCATTGCACCCCCTCTAGTCTCTACCAAAGAGTAGTGTTGAGAAATGAGCCAAACAGAAGAACAAGAAAATAAGAAGGTGGAAGATGAGATGAGGAAAGCCGGAATGGAAGAGGCTGGGATAGAAAATCTAAATAAGTTAAAAACGCACAAAAACACTGGAAAGGACAGACCAATTTGTGCAAAAATGGGATTAGATTAGAGTTCTGCATCGATGCGAACTCCTTGAAAACAATTGCATACCTGATGTGACATGCTGAGGCACATTAGCGCCATTTTAAAATGTCAGCGTGGCTTTCAGCCTGATTGAAAACTATCCTAACATGGCATTTCACGGTGGAGCATTATTCAGCATAAAAGCAACATGTTGGGGCTTCATCTGATAAATCCCAGATTGGGGTACCAATAAAAGAAACATACACTTTTGCCTTGTATTGGTTAAATTTGAAGCAATTTTTATTGTAAGGTCTTTAATACATCTTGTTAACAATCCAGATGATTACAAAGTATTGTCCCCTTGTTCACTCTAAAAATAGTATCACTTTATCACATAGGGATAAGATGTAACTGTTTTTACATGGATGCAGATTAGGTCTTGTTATGAGAGGACAATATGTTGTCGAAGTCTGTTGCCATAAAAAACCTACATATGGACATATTTGGGGTATGGAGACAGTGTGATGAGATTGGGGGGGGAAATGTAGTGTTGAAGATCAATTCATAGATTATGAGTTAGGCTAATTCTGCTGCCCGTTATCAGTACAGTATTAAATCAATTGACCTTAATTTTGTGCTTTGTAAAATGAGATAATCCATCATGTACATTGTAGCTCATCAGAAACCAATTAGTGTCAGGTTGTTCATGTTTGCCATTTGCAAATTCCATCTAAATCTTGGAGCCATCATGTTATCATTGTCTGAACTGGTTAATATTCACCTTAATGTCCAGTTTAACTTTTTGTTTATGCTCGCTTTAAAAAAAAAATCAGATACACTTCCTGTAGACCTGATATGAGAATAAGCAGGTGCAGGTTGTTATGATTTTTATCAAATCTATACTGGACACAAAACCGCATTTCCAACTCTGAAAATGTCGATGTCATTAATTGCTGTCTCTATTTGGCTTTAAGGTCTTTGAAGAAATATCGACTGTGCTACACCTCTTGCCCATTTCAGACTCTTTTTCTGTTTTCCTGCCAAAAGGTGATTGGCCATCTTTGCAAGACTTTCACAAGATTGTTTTTGTTCCACAGAACCCCCCAAAAAACTCCCTTCTTATATCCAAACATCTCATGCCATATGTGCTGGGCAGGTGTGATATAAAGCATTCACTTTGTGAGTCGTCTGCATCCTTAATGTGTTCAGATGTCGCTTGAGCAAAATGCTCTGCTCTTGAGTTATTTTAAGACATGATTTTGAGTGTCATGTTTCGCTAGTTGAAATTGGAATGGGATGCTGTATGAAATTTAAATGCCAAGTTGGACAAAATTGTAAATACATGATGTGATTTGTGCCAGAAATAACATTTAAGTCTCCCTATTTTCCTCGAGTTCATAATGAGTTTGAATCAGCTGAAAAGGTTTCCATAATGAGGCGGATTGCTAAGGTTTGATCACATCACATATGTGTGAAAGGTTTCTGTGCTCTTTGATCTTCCTCACAGATGTTCCTGTCTTCTGCTAAAGGGAGAACTTCCTTGTCCGCTTGCTCGTCTCACTTCACTGCTCACATTTGTGGCGTTTTGTGTGTTTATGTGTGTGGAATTTTTCTCAAATACAGTGGTGAGTCGTGTAAATGCTACCTTCTGCACTATGTTTGCATAGATTTGAATTAATTCCCAAGACAGATGAAGAAAACAAATGGCAAAAACTGCGTTAGTGGTAAGCGAGTTTACTTTTAAATATAAAAATCTCAAGGTATGTATTCAGGCTCAGATATGAGCTCATTTTATCTTTAATCTGTATTCTTCCCCCTCTTCCTCATTAGGCTTCAGATGAGAGAGCAGTGTCCAGCTAACTGCACTTAGGAGAATTGGATGTCTTGGATCCACCCCCACCCCCCCCATGCCCACACATGCATTACAATTTCTGCTGCTGCCCACGCCTTGCCTCTGCATCAATCTACTCTTTTACTTTCTTCTTGTTTCTGAAGTGTTTATATTTTTCTTCTCATTTTCTTTGTAAATGAAATGTCCTGAGGCTTGTTTTACAATAATCTAATATATGGTTTCTTAATTTTTTCAAGTTTGTATCATTTTCCTTAGACAGTCCTTGAAAGGATGTCGGGACACCTGTGGGTTACCCCATGAGGTGGCTCCATTATGGTGAGATTCACATTTAGAAAAGACTCCATCCTGCTGGGCTAAAAAGGGCTGCACCTCCGCTCCTGAGTAGTGCATCAGTGATTTACACCTGCAGCTCCAAGAAGCATTTATGTGTCGCTATAGCGAACAGCGAGCGCTCCTGAAGAATTCGGTGCTTGTACAACATCAGTTTAAACTGAGCTGGAATGTGGCTCTCATTAAAAGCACAGGAAAGAAAAACTTATCAAACATTTGTCATTTAAAGGGATGTTTTTGTTTTTCTCCCCCAACTGACTCTCATTTATGATCGACTTCACAGGTCTAGACTGACAGATGGTTAAAGAATAATATTGAGTGGCTGATCTTTTTCCATGGAGGACTTACTATACATAAATCAGGGGCATGTAACATGAGTTGAATGTGCATACCTTTTTGTTCTAGCTTCTCGCTCTCACATAGCGTACCGCTCATCTGTGTATGTTTGTAGATTGACGTTCGCATCCGATGTGACTTTAAAACAATACAACATTTTATCTATATGGTTTATAGTACTTGTTTCTATTTTAGTAGTTCTGAAGATGTCTCGAGCAGCAGAGCTTTCTAAACATCAGTTTGAAGAACGTCTTTACTAAAACCTGCTTCAGACAACCCCTCCTGCCAGATGAGATTCACCAAAATCTCACGAAAAGTAACTGTACTGAATTGTACAATAACCAGTCGTGGGGATTGCATAGAGCATATAAAGCCCCCAGTTTGTGAATCCAGATGTAGCTTTACATCCCACACAAGCCGCTGGGTCTATTTCACCTTTGTCCCCCAGAGGCTGTAAGTAATTTATTATTTCTTTCCCAACAGACCGAATCCTTCAGTTTCTTTGACTTGCCTGTAGCCACAGACGTATTTGCAATGGGATATGCTAACCAGGCCACTACACCTTTCCTCATAACAACACACCTACAAGCACCTCTTCATAAGGATAAGCATGATTCCATTTGGGCACCTTTAAATTGCTTCCCGTTTCATCTGCTTTCCCTCCTCTCTGTCATTTGGCTCCTGTCATCCATTAGCCCTTTTCACCTGACATACCTTGAGGCCACTGTTATTGGATGGGGAAGTGTAAATGAGAATGGGACAGAAGCAGGGAAAGAGTCATTAAGGCTGCTGCCAGCAAGTGAAACCGCATTGAAGAATTAGCTTTTGAAGTAATTTAGGAAAAGAGAAAGGTTTAAAATGATGAACACTCCAGCGGAAAAACATTGATATTTTAGTTAGATGGAATGCTCTGCTTTGAAACCTTGAGTCTTTGCATTAATGTGGGTTCTTCTTTGTGCGCTGCTGTATAGCAAGTGCAGCCCTTAGCAACACATATCCCAGAGGGCTACAATGTGGCCTCCAAACCTGCAGGACCCCAATTTCTTTGAGTACTCATGAGGAGAGAAAAGATCTGGACAGACTCAACACTTTAAAGGGCTCAACTGACCCAGTGGTGCAGTGTTGAGGAGATCCTGTGTTAATACTAACACTTTAATTGTAGAGATGTGTTGGGCATATCCAACCAAGATTAGGTTTGTTTTCAATACAATGATACATTTGACTTATCAAACAAATATTAATAATTTGATGTGTAAAATTCCTTAAACAGGGTAGACATGCTTTTTAAATGTGCATTAGAAAATATTTCCAGGCATTTGAATGTGTTTATACGTTTAACTTTTTTTTACACAGATGGAGATTGGGAATCATGGAATAGTAATTTTGACAAACACCTCTGTTATGATAAAGCAGCAGATGCAATGCATCATCAGAGCAGACACCTGCAGAAAAAAACCTACTGAGGCCAAGGTGAATTATCTGTTCATCTGCAGCATGCATTTTGCCTATTTTGTTAAACTCATGTTCGTAAGTGAATTCAGAATATTTTTGCTTCTTCTCATCTACCAACCTGGATTCAAAATACTCCAACTCCTTTGGAAGTCTTTCATATTCATGTGTGTGATACTCAGTATTGATAAAAAGTTGCAACAGTTAGCAATACTTTGCATTAGTTAACAATTCGGAGGTTTCACATCGAGTAACTTAAACTTTGCATTTTTACAAAATGCTGTTAGCTTTGGAAGAAGTTTAAAAAGAAAAGCGACACGTCAGTTTTGACATCTTGTTTCAAAGTCAACCCTATTTTTTCCAAGTCTTTATTTAATTCGGTTTTTATTTACTTGACTTTATCCTAAGACTGGACAAAAATGAATGAATTGGAAAACATCCCAGTGCCTTGGGAATGACCTCAACGGGAGACAAATTAGCTGCACGTTGCTGGCTCAGTGCCTTTGAAGAAACCCATTAATCAATTAATCCTTATCATCATGGCTACCAACAGGAATCAATACAGTGATGGGAAAAGGCTGTAATGATGAAACCGGGATAAATGACAAAAGCCAGATTTTTTTTTTCTTTCTTTTTTTTGTGACACTGACTTCAGGGGAGTGTCAATGTCCAGTAATGTAGATTTCCAGAAATGATTCCCTGTTCTTCTCTGAAACACGTTGAACCTTGGTTTATTTAGTAAAGCTGATGAACTAGTGATACAGGTTTAAAATAAAAAAAACGTCATTTACACTAGTCAGCAGAGGTGAAAGTCAATTCACATTTGTATCAGGTTTAGGTTTGGATTAGAGTTAGCTTTAACAGTTATGATCGTAGTAATGAATCATGCCTATTCTGATTAAACCGAGTCATTAAAAAAGTAAATAAATCTACCATCTTCTCAAATGATACAGACTGTGTGTACAGTATGTGCAAGATTAGCAAAGGAGAAGGACTCATTCTCTCTGAGGAGAAATATTCTGTTTTTGCTTAGATTTAATTAACTTAGCACATATGTGTTAATGTTAAGGCAACACAAGGGCATATTTTCAAGACATGCAAATTACTTTGAGGTAAAGAAAGAAGGGGGGTGGTTTGGTGGAGCTGGTAATTACTTTTTAGGCAGTGGGCTCAATGTTATCTTTTGTGGTTTCTTCCCTTTTTCAAACTGCCTTTCAGCTAATAGCATACCAAGACTCCCATTATAGAAAAAACACTGGTAACAATCTATGCATCATCGAGAGAACAGCTTTAAAAAAATCTGAATAAACTCATTTGTTCACAAATAGCCACAAGACCCATTTGAGGATTTAATGCAAGGTTAGTGAATAATTCATTTGATTCTCATTTGATATCAAAGAATTATGAAACAAACTCTGTTGATGTCAAGGCTGAATAGTTCACAACAACTGATGTAATTATTTTTTCACAGACAAACACCATTCTGGTTTATTTTATTCTACAAAATATTAGCCAAACGATGAGTTACTCGAGGCCCAACAACTGATTAATGTTTGTTAATATGGGACAATCTGTGATGAAGTACATTGATTTTCTACAGGGCATATTTCACTGCGTGGTGCTCAATGACCTATAGATCGTAACATCTTCTGTTTGCAACCTGGAGAAATGATGATGATGTCTCCAGCAGAACTTTTAGCGGCGACTGATGCATAAGGTTTAGTCTGCATTGGACGGATTTGGAAAAGTGCACGTAGTGCTTCTAAATTAAGCTTCAGGGCTTTGGCTCAGGGGCCTAGGTTGGCTAATGGGATGGTTCTATGCTGGCAAGTGGCATCAGCTGTGCCAAGTCTTAAAAGCCCCGATTTCCTCGTGCTTCAGGTTTATTTAGTTTTAAGTCATTAGGGCACAGCCCTTTGTCATGCTCTAAGTTTCTAGGCTGAGAAAGTGTTTTGTAGAAGCTCTTTTTTTAATTCATCTTCATTTCACTTAAGCCTCTGTGGTACGATTTTAATCACTTTTGTGATTTGTGTACCCAGCCACAGTCAGTTGAATGAATTTGGGTAATAGTTTCAGTTTGCTGGAAATCAAAGAATGCAGAACGAGAAGACAAACAGCAGGTTTTTGGTAAGATTTTTTTAAAACATAACTTGGAGTAGTGAATTTGGTGCATGAAAACTTTTCGACAGAAAAAATATATAATTAGTGAGAGGGCATATCTTGTTCAAGGTTTTTTTTTTTGTGAAAGCAACTCTTTCATAGATCATAATCCTGTTTAATATTCATGTAATGTAGTTTGTTCTTCCAGCTCCAGCAGGACTTTGGAGAACTTAAACAGGGTCATCAAAAGCTAGCCTTTTGCTGGCTAATCATAGATGTAACCTAAATGTGCTCAGTTTTTGTGCAAAAGGTCTGCCTTCTATATCTAAAAAAGAGATTGCAAAAATCCAAATTAAAATGTAAAATGATGGTGGAAGGTAGTCAGAAGAAGGTCATAGCAATATGTTCCTCTACTTCGGATTAAACCAAAGATAGAGGGCCAAACATATCTGTGAAGGTATGATGTCCCACGCTGCCTTGAGAGAATGATCGTGTCAGAACAAACACAAGGATGCACTGCAGCATTCTCACAAAAATGTAGCTACGAGCTAATCATCATCAACCCTCTATTTCACCTCTGCACTAATTAAGGAATGCAAGCACATCAGTTTCAGCCTGAAAAGGTATATGTGGAGCAGTCTCTCATTACCAGAGAACATGCACAGAAGGCAGAGGGCGTATGGATTAGCTGGCAAAATTACAGAGAGGATGATGCACGGATACAGATCATACCAGCAGAAGCATAAAATTACATAATGAATTAAATTAGTTAAAATTAGAATGAGAGCTATGAGGACCTTATAGGGGTAGAAAACACAATGATACTAGCTTGAGTATACAAGTAATCATATTAATAGACACCCTTGCTGAATACAAAATTTGATAAAGAATTAAAGGAGGAAGGGGATCTTATTCATACTGTATGAAACTGCTTTTGTATGTTTTTAGAATAAGTTAATTTGTGTAAATATTATCAAGTATGGTAAAATATGCGGTGCATGCACGACTGTGTCCAATAATAATGTACAGCAACCTTTTTCTGTTACAATGAGAAATTGACAAATAGAAAACCATGATAAATCTTGTTCCATTTTCAGGAGGGAGATTAAATGTGCTCAACCAGACTGTAGAGCGGCAGAGAATGATGCCGCAGCTAATTCGGGATTTTGTAAGAGAAATAAAGACATATAGAAATTTGACGAGAAAGAGTATTTACCACAATCTGTGCTCGTGTGTACATTTTCTTCTTCTATGTTATGTTCCCCCATGATCGCGGTGGCAGATGTAATGGATTCTGAGATGCAGCTCTGCTTCCACAAAATTAATTAAATGTCCCTTTAAAAAGAGAGGAAATCCATCTTGGGTAAGAGGAATTCAGCAGTTGCAGGGGTCTGTTCACAGCTGAGTGGGAAAACGGTTGGAGGACTGAAGGCAGAGCTGAATTCAGTGGTTAGAATGTTGAAGCGTTTGTTTACCCGTCCATCCGCCAGTCGGGGTATTTTCCTTAAGCTCTCACCATGAAACTTAGATAATTGCCAATAAAATAAAACGCTAAATCCAACCAGCTAAAATTAGTGTCCCCTGCGGCGTTGCTGAGCACGCTGGAGATCAGCTGAGTGGCCATGACAAGCTGAGCAAACGTCATGGATGGAATATATCTCCCAGGGGAAGCTCTCAAATGTGGAGGGAGAGGATCCTGGAGCAGACAATGAAACTTGGACATCACTGTTCACCCCGTAGCAATGATAACTCTGAGATGCACAAATCCCTTAAGATTGTGGATTTGTTTCACCATAGCCCCGAGACGTCTTACCAAATTCTAGTTTGTGAGAATGCCAAATGTGTTACGTGTCCAGCAGCGCAGCCCATATATTGTATTGCCCATACACAAGTAATCCTGTCTTTTTTATGTTCAAACAGTTGCTAATGGAGACCGACAGAATACAGGTGCTCAAGACGAACGTAATCATAATGATTGAACTCATCACACTAACATACACAAAAGCAAATGCAAATTGACCATTGAGCATCTCATTAAAGCTGTGTTTGCAAAAAGATTAAAATGTGTCTTGTTCTCAGGAATGCATCATCCATTCACAAACTGCAGAGTGGACAGTTGTCCATTCACCTCTCCTTGCACCTTGACGTTATCAGTGCAGAATCTCATTACTGATCCTACAACGCCGTGGGAAAATCAGTTTTTTGTGAGTTTGTCAGCTGTGAGGGTATGTTTGTGCTTGTTTGTAGGAAAATATCCCGTGTGCCTATGAAGCAATGTGCAGTGTGTTTACAGTTGAAACAGTTTCCTCTCATTCTGACGCTGTCTGCAGATCTACCGCCCATCCTTCTGGCCTTAACCCTGCTCCGTTTGCTCTGCAGAAAGTAGTACTTTCATTGTTAAAGGTCGATTCATTTAAATCACACACATACACATACAGTACATACTCCCACACACACTCATACACATTACAGAATCTAATCCTGAGATATACAATGTTTCCATCACTGTTTCCATTAGCTGGGCTGACTCTCTGGGGGAGAGCCTGTAATAACGTTTTGTGGCAGGGGGATATCAGTGCAAGCCCTGCAGAGGTGTTTATTTTCTGGTCTGGTAAGCCTTGAGCTTAGAGTCTCTGTCACACCACCTCCATCCAAAGGCTTTAGTTTGTATAAACAAATTGAGGAACAATTTGGGGACATATCTGCACATCACCTGGTCGACCACGCCATACAGTAACCATTATGAAACGCAGCTTTATTTTAGTTTTCATGTTACCCTCCATGGCACAGAACTGCTTCTTCTACAATAGAAACTGTGAAACGGTGCCATTTTGGGCACATCACCCAGAAAACCACAAAAAAAAGAAAAGCAAACGTGTATTCTCATGAGTGCTGTGGGGTCAGTTAAAACTCAAACAATCCTTTCCAAAACATCAATTTTGACACCTTATATGAACTTTAAATTTACTCAGCCCCAGAAATAAGTCGCACAACCAGCCATATAAAGCCGTGAGGCGTGGGTGCATCCATTGGCAATAGATGGTTGTTTTAGGTAAATCCTCCCTGAGTATGCAATATTGGTTTGAAGAGTTTAACCATTCAACTTGAGATTGTGTTGTTGATGCTTATCTTATCTATCATAGCCAGTGTGCAATGTTGTGAACAAACAAATATCAACAAAACCTTACCAGTATCAGAATAGTACCATCATGAACCACAACTGGTTAACCATTGATAGTGGTTCATTTCAGCTCCATCGACACATTAGATTCTGAAGTCCGGCCTTAAATATTTGAACCGTACTGGTCAATAGCAATAGGAACAAATATCTACACTAATGCCTGCCTGTAAAAATCTTGAAACTGAATTTTTCAGAGCTCTGTACAAAGATACATTTTTAGTCCAGTAGCATTAGCATGCGCTTCTGTTTCATTTTGCAGCAGTTGGTTTCTATTTTGTGTTAGCCCCAACTTATAAATCATATTAGGCTCATATTATACATCAAACCTCTTAAAGAAAACATACACCTACAAATTTACAGAAAAATAGTTCTCACTGTTCAGTCTACTGAAGGCAAGGTAATTGTGGTTACTTTGTGGATTGTGACTGCAGGGCAGCAATTTTGAGCTTACCTATAATCGTCTTCTCTTCCTAGCGGTTTTCATCATGAGTTAAAGCAATGTCCGCTCCTTTAAGTCCACCTTCCCTCTGGTAATCTGAAAGAAGTTCTCATTCCTTCTGTCTTTCGTCACACTGAAAGTTTTCAGACTTTCGACTCCTAAAAATGACCATTTCAAATGTGACAAGTGGCATCCAACAAGCAAAATGTGATGTCAAATATATCAGTAATCCATTTTTTACATCCTGTGCATATAGTGGTGGTTCTTTGCATTCAGATTTTTCAAAGTTTATACATTTTTCTGAGAAGTGTTTTTACAGCTTTTGTCGCATTTTAAATGGCCAGAACTATAAAAGGTACATTAGGTTAAGGAGTATGAAACGAATACCAATGTTTTGTTTTCAGCTGACAAAAAGTGAGAGGTATTTCTTCTCTCCAAATATAAGCCTTTATCTCCTTAAATTGGGAATAAATGACTTTTTGAACATCAGTGAGGAGGATCTGAGGCAGACCGACATCATTTTGCTTTTTTAGCAGCTTCACCGGCTCACGATTCTTGTTCTTCGCACCATTCTTTCCTGTTTCAACCACAGAGAAGTGTGAGAGCCAAATAATTGCTCTGCTGCTCTGATATTTGCTCACCAAAGGCTGCACAATGTGCCCGGACATGAAGCCTGGATGTGTTAGCTGTTGCCTGGAAACTGAAAGCTTTCACGTGCCCTCGGTGAGAGTGAGAGCTGTAGTTCTTGTGGAGTAGAATGGCCCATGGGAACATACAGGGATGCTCACCTGTGTTTGGAAGCAGGTCGGGATCTTGCAAAAGTCAAAGCAATCACACAGGATGCAACAATCAATGCAAACTAAAAAAAAAAGTTTCTTTCTTGTTTAGTTATCAGTACATTTTCTAAATCGTTTTCATGTGCATTTTACATCTTTGCAGTTATTCCTTCAGATAAACCTTTCATGACTTTGAAGAAGTATGCACAGTTTTAAATTCATTTATTTTATGCCTGCACATTCATCATGTCTCCTCTAACAGACCTCCCAACACACAAGCCATTCCACTGGAATGGTGCAGGATCGGCCTTGAGATGACATGCCACCACGGCACATGTTCAGCAGAGCAAAAGTGTGCATAATGGGAAACAGAGGGTCTTTGGCCTCGACAGCAATTATGCTTTCATCTCCATGATTAATACACTGACCAAACAGAGATACTGTGGTTTTTAAAGCATTCCAAGATAAGATGCAAAGTCAGTGTCAAAGGCAAAGATAAGAGATGACAAAATATAAGACAAAAAGGTGGGTCGAAAAGGACACAAGAAAGGAGGAAGGTAAAGATGTAGATAAGCAAAACATGGCGTGGCATGTTGCTAGATATACCAATTTAGCAACATACCATGTTATGTACTTGGTATAATGTTAATGTTTATTTATACATATTTACATATAAGACCAATAAAATCATCAGCATACGTTGTGGTCCTATTAAATCAAAGTCCTCGATGGGCTCTTCAACACAATTGATTCAAATCACTCCCCTATTAGGGGACCTCTGCGAGCTGAACAATGTTTTTAAGCTAGTTATTGAATGAGAATCAAGTGTTCTAATGCAGGAAAACATCTAAAACCTGCAGGACAGAGGCCCTCGAAAAGAGTTTATTTACAATCAATACAGTGACGAATTGATTGATCTGCTTTGTGATAGAAACCTATTCCCAGCATTTATGACAGCACTGAGCTCTCGCTTTAGGGCACACAAAGGACACATCATGTGATCACCAATCAGCAGAAAATGATCATGCGGGAACAGCCACACTTAGATTGACAATGAAAATATCAATTAAAAGGATCAATACAAGAGTTTATAGAGTGCCTAATCCAATATGTTATCTTATACAAATTTAACCAGTTTACAGGTAATCTCATGTGCCTATTTATGTTCTTACACACTTGGTGCATATCATTCCTGTAGGCATGGTTTTTTAAAATATATGAGCATTTTGTGTCTATCTTAAGCTTCTCGTGTAGAGCTTCATTGTTAAAACCTTCATGTCCTGATGCTGCTGCATCCTCAACAAGCTTCTGTGTCTGACAGGTTAAAAAATACGTTTCTCCCTTCCCACATCTGAAAGTAGTCTTTCATTACGATGATTCAGTGGAGAGAAACATCTGAAAAGTACAGCATCGGCTATCTATTAGCAACAGTTATGTTCGTGCATTAAAAGATTGTTCATTTAAAAAGTCACTTCTCAAATGTCAATTACAGCTACCGTGCGAGAGAAGCCACTTTAATGCCATAACAGTTTAATCATTTTGGGCTGGGCTGAATCTGCATTGAGAATTGTCACAAATCACTGGGCTTTTAAAGATTTTGGGCTATCATAAAATCAAATAGAAGTGCTGTTGAGTATCAACCATATTTCACAACTCTAAAGCTCTTTTCAAATGTAAACCATGCATGCTGCTACCCATATAAATACTCATCCTCATTCGGGTGAAAGTGCTGTTACTTCTGTTTGAAAAAGAGCAGAATTTAAGAACAGTACTGTCTGCAAATATTCAATCTTGTGCCATTATCTTAAATGATTTCATTATTACATGAAATCAAGATTTGATTTTTTTAGATGAAATTAGTCTGCCCATTTTCAGTCGTCAGTCAAAATTATTTTCCTGAGATCATGTGCTTGCTTAGAGAGAGATCATATGTTTGTCTTTACTGCTTGTAGGAACACATAAGTGAGCAGTGAAAGAAGGCTTTTTTTTTAGTCGTTAGAGTAGCAGGCTTAAGAAAGATCATCTCAGACCAGACAGTTCCACCACTCTCACCTTTGGGCTTCTGCCAGTATTTCATCCACTTCTGAATTATTGCAGAGGCCTTTTAGGCTGTACTCGGATTTCCAGATTGCCAAATGGCTCTTTCTCCTCTTCACACTTTAACAAGCTAATTGAAAATCACAGTCGAAGGTCAGGTGAAAGTTTTTCTTACTCTGTTTCTCTCTCATCAGTATCAGTGCAACTAAAGTATGAAGCCAATAAGACCTCTTTCTAACTCTTAAACATAAAAATACAAAGTCATTTCTATCTAATCTAGTCTGTCTGTGAGCTGCCCAAGCAAATTTGCCCTAATTTGGTTGCTATGACTTAACGAAAAAGAGATTTAACAGTGTAGAAATTGTTGCCATCCCTCTGCTAAAGTACTTCCTGTGGTAATATGAATATTTTTCTCTGTTTCTCTTTCTGAATCACCTCATTCAGTCAGACACTATTCAGGTGTGCTCTTTTTCTTACTCCATGGCAGCTGGAATAGGCTTAAATTGGAACCACAGGGCTGACACAATGATAATCAGCCACGATTCCTTTTGGAAATTTAGAATCACCAATTAACCTGACATGGTGGTCAGGTTCCAGAGGAAGCTGGAGAAACCCACACAAAGATGACAAGTTGTAATAAACTTCACACAAAAATAAACTGACACCAGTATCAATCATTAGGAATATTATTTAACAATATTGAACATGTTTCAATATTTTCTCAAACTAGAGCAGTACTCAGAGCACACAGTCTTTCACGAGAGGCAGTGATCAGTGTTTCTGTTCTAATAAAGTGATATGTGCACCAAAATTCAATCAAATCCAAATTCAATCATTTCTTCCTTTGACTTGATGTACTCACATAAAATCCATTTTGTTTTTGGAGTTGTTCCTACACTTCTTTTGAAACAGAAAGCAATAAAAAAAAGCTATCCTGTTTTTTTTGTTTTTTTTAACCTTTTCCAAGTTTTTCTAGCTGGTCTAAAGACTGCTTTTGCCTTACCCTGCTTCAGCGCCACAGAGAATGGCATGATGAGGGCAGGAAAAACAGCTCAGTGGTTCCATGGCTTTCTGAGCCTCCACCAGTCCTCATCCAATATTAAACATAACTAATGTTGTCTGGAAATAGCTAAATTTAGTATGTATTGACATGAAAGAAGAAGAGCTTTTTCTTCTCAGCTGTCTCAGTTGTAATAAAAACACTTGATGATGAGACACTATGTGTCTCTTATTATCCAGGGTTAGCACGTTTGACATTACTTTTCCATGCTGTCTCGGCATATCTTTGCTTTAGGCACATAATCACATTCATCATATGCATCTCCAGTTCTTTATGTGCAAACGCATCCGTAATGTACCCCGATGACACGCACATACAGCTCACACAACATAATATCGTGATAACAAATGCTGACAAATGTTGTATCCACGGATTGAACCTATATCTTTAATTTACTGCAGGCAATAGGAAGCGCACATTTCCTACAGAATACAGTTTATGCAACACTCATACACAAATAAACATCCAGGAATAGACCATACTGGCCAAATTTTATTGTCACTTTGATAGCAAGGAAAGAAACAACGAACATTATATTTGTTTTCAGAGCTTACAAAATCAGTTGTGCTCACATGCATCATGCTGTAGTGATCTGTCAGCAATCAATACACATACTATAAAATTCCCGATCCCCCCCTTTTTTTCTTTTTGACGATATCTCTAGTCCATATCATTGTATACTGTTCTGCACAGTAAACGTGCACCTATCTGCTTCTGGCAGTTATTTCAAGTTATCTGAGCTTGAATGAATTTCCTTACAAGATGAAGACAAATTGAACTCAACATAATGTGGGATGGACAACACATGTGCCTTGTGTGTGGGTCGATTCTCTCCAGGTACTCCGGCTTCAACCTACAATCCAAAACGAGCATTTGTGGTTAGTTTAAGAGTCTAAATTGCTCTTAAGAGCCCCTGTGTGTGTGCGTGTGATTGTTTGTTGGCCCTGAGATGAACTTGCAATTTGTCCAGAGTGCATTCCACCTAAAATTAAGCTGAGAAAGGCTCCCCTACAATGGGTATAGACGATGGATGGATGGATGGATGGATGGATGGATGGATGGATGGATGGAT
>JABUIW010000010.1:14636576-14662758 GCA_013363375.1 Menidia beryllina | reverse complement strand
TGGATGGATGGATGGATGGATGGATGGATGGATGGATGGATGGATGGTGGATGGATATGTTTGTCTTTTATATTAACAAGCTTTCAAGCTTCATACATACGTTTTCTTGCAGATTAGTCATGCGCACAAAATCGATATGCAGATTTTGAGACAGAACAACATTAACAGTTTTAGCAGAACAGAATGAAATAGGGGGCTAAACAAAAATGAACAACAAAACACAGCATTGTATTAAAATGGATTTGAAAGATATCTCAATTTACTAAAGTAAAGGCTGTAAACAGCCCTTGCAGAACGGCTTTGGAAAAATATTGAAGGTCACAAAGAAATATATTAACTCTACCAGCTGATCTAAATTCAGAACAAAATTCACTGTGCAATTCAGTTTGTGGCCTTCAGAGACTGTACACAATAGTATACAATTGCAGTTAGCAGAGTTCTTTGTATGACACTTTTAACCATGCAAAGTTGAATGTCGTGAGAAAAAACTGATTTGTAGACAATTACCACATCAGATGTTGGGTTCTGACACTGGGCAAAAATGGAAGTGGTAGAGCGGAAAATATCTAGACCCTTTCTTTATCATGTACTACGTTGATAAGATATTGGTTTTGGACATTTACCTCATACATACAGTTCAAATGAGGCTATAACTAATCCTGCTATCTACCCACAGTATTTTCTGGTAGCAAACCACATGAGGCATGGTAACCTGCAGGACCGGCGGAAGAACCTTTCTGATTTAGTTAGATAATGGCCGATTTTATGACACCAGCCTGTTTTACAAACAGACACAGCAGATGATATGACACTAAAGCAAGCAGTGGAAATGTTTATGACTGCACTTTCTATTTATTTGGCAAACATATAGTAGATGATGATAAAGACTGAGATAGTGGGAAAGACTAAATCCAGAGGGTGGATTAGTATATTAGTATATTAGGGGAGAAGGCAGGTAATGCTTTCATGGTTAGACTCACATTTTCAATGATTTACACAAATATATATATATATTAAAAAAATAAATAAATAAATAAAAATAAATATATATATATATATATATATATATATATATATATAATACTGATATCTGTATCTTAATTGTATAGTTCTATGTTGATGTGTAGGTATAGTAATTGACATTTGAAATAGGATCACTTTAAATGTTCACGTGGAGGTCGACGGTACAGTTTGCTTTGATGTTGATTTAATGCTGTTGCTCCCAGGCTTCAGTTAAAGTGACCATGGGGCTTGTGTGGGAGGCAATCTGACGGTGCAAGTGTTTGAAACTTCCCTGTCAACATCAGTACTAACCTCTCTGCAACTGAATTCGTCAGAATCTTTTTTTCCGAGGTCAGACGGCTCGTGTTGTCTGAGAAATATCTGTGGCCTTTGCCCGCTCAGAACTATATCTCTTGAAATTAAATTTCTCCTGGGTTAGGATCTCGTCAAATGGAATCTGCTTTCACTGCAGAAAGAAGTTGCTGTTGCAGAGTTATTCTGCTTTCACAGCCAACCCACGTTAAAGCTGAATTGCCTTCAGTTTTACTGAGACATTTTGTTTTTGTTTGGACACTTTGGGGAGAACAATTGTTTGCATCATCCATAAAGTGGTTGTGTTAGTCTATGAAAGACCATGAAAATCTAACACTTAATCCAGTTATTGTTTTTGTGTGCGTACACATAACAGTGTAAGAAATGCTTAGAAAACTATTGTTTGCCTTGTACAATCAAATTAATATAAGCAGCTAATTAATAAGCAAATTAATATAAGTAATATAAGTAGAACAAACTCATTCATTTGGGATATTTTGTGTTTTGAAGACTTTTCTTCTCATTCTTAGTTTTTCTTACCTGTTTGTGTTAATCTTGTAGATTTTGGAATATTATCATCTGTGCTTTTCATGTCTCATGTGTTTCTTCTGGCTCTTTTGTCCTGTTCTCATTTATTTATCAGTTTTGTATTTTTGGTATTTTGGTTTGCTGGCCCAGCTGCTTATTTTGTTTAATATCTAAAATAAATTTAAATTTCAATAAAAAGAATAACTTGTTTGAGTTGAGATGTCTAAATTACGTTTTGATATGACCTAAGCTCACACAGACCAACAACAAAAGCCAAGAAGAATCAATTTAAAGTGGTACTTTTCAACATGGGATGTATGGGAGTTGTTTGTATTTTTAACAGCAACATTTAATGTGTATGTATGGCTATTTTTTCCTGTTCAGAGTAGAGCATGCGTGTGTGTGTGTGTGTGTGTGTGTGTGCTCTTCTGCTTAGGCTCGCAGCAGCTGCAGCATGCCAAATACATTCAGCTCACACACCTTAATGTGCAGCATCACGGTGCAGTGGTGGGGGGAGGGAGTGGCTCAGGGCCGCGACTCATGGAGCATTGTGCAATTCCCACACTAGATCTATGATCTCATCCATCTGACAGATGCAGATTTTAATCTCCCCCTTTCATCCCTCTTCTTAGAATCCGTTTCTCATCAGACTTCCACTCAGTTGGAGTTTTGTTAACATAAGCTGCTATTTTCCACGAATGTGCAACACAAACAGCAAGGTAGGTGGAAAATCGAAATGACCTTTTAAGACACCCTGCAACATTCCACTGTTATTAAACTCTGTTTCCTGTGCTCGTGTTTTCCTTCTCCTCTCACCTTTTCGGTGTAAATCACGTTTTCCAGATGGCACCCACGGTACGACACCCTCCCACTGTTTCATCTCTACTGCTCTTTCGTCTCACCTTCATCACTCTCAGTACATCGGGCCAGCAGGTCAAATGAGTCCGCTGAGCTGCTCCCCTTCATACCACATACGTACTGTCAATCTGGAGCGCGATTGGTGTAAATGTGAAAGTCGATAAAGTAGAGATATCACACAGAGCAAAACGATAATACACAAGAACCAGCAGAAGCCCCTTGATCTTAGGAGGTTGAGTTTGAAATAAAGAAAGAGAGAGAGGGCCAGAGGTCAATCTTTTGGAAAGACTCCTCTTATTCTTACAATATGGAAGATGGTGATGGAGAAGAACTCACAGCAGTTATTATCCAGTAAAAAAATGAAACTGTCTGATAATGTAATATGTTATCTGGCGAAAGTGTCGCTTATGAATAACACAATAAAATCATATATACCAAGATCCCCCTACATTTTGGAAAATGTGATTGGAAGGGCAATAAACAGTGGCAGTATAATTTTCCAGGTTCCATTGTGTTTCATCACTTGTTTATGCACTCTTGTTTGTGAAATTGTTAAGTTAAGATTTATGTGCAATTTTCAGGTTGGATGCTCAAATATGTGGTTACGGATTTATTCATTCATTCGCATTTTATACACATTTATTCTCATGGGTCATTTTTCATGCATGTGACACTGTCCTATGTAAAACAGCATGACATATTGCAGACACAAGTTTTTAACCTTTGATTATTGCACATCCAGGTTTTGCACATGTTGACAAATGTCATTGCAAATTGTGTTGAGAGATGAGGTTGAATCAGAAGTAAGGTTGAATGCATTGTAATGAAATTCATAAAAATACATAATGCATGGAAAATACCCCCAAGAATGTTACAGAACCCACACAGCAGATGCCAATAGGCGAAAATCCTCCATTCCATTCCCGGTTGAAGCCATTAATTATCCATCCATCCATTTTCTGTACCACTTATTCACAGGGGGAGTTTGGTTTGCTGGTGTCTATCCCAGCTGACAGTGGGCAAGGTATGCCCTGAACAGGGCACATTTCCATCGCCATTCCATCACAGGGCACCATGAATTATGAAGGGGAATAATCTTGCATGAAATACTAATTAAATCTAAGTTCTTTGGCATAACATCCTATGAAAATCAACTCATTTTTAGCCAGATCTGATGCTGACTGATCCTTTAGAGCACACTTTCCTGTCACTGATTCTCAACAGTAATGAGACAATACTTATGAGCAGTTTTACTATATCTCAATAAACAGCCGGTGACCGGAAACACAAACAGATGGCCTTTCTTAGTTTGGTTATTTCCCCGAGGTCTTGGTTGTATTGAAGAGAACACAATATGAAATTCCTTTTATCACAGCGTTTATGTGCATGCTTGTGTGTAACATATTTTGTGAACTAAAATAACAAAACCTCAGCTCCCTCCAGCAGAGACTTTTCTCATGACATTAATAAGAGGCAGCCTGTTGCATCAATTGCAGGAACGTTAAGAGGAGTTTCTGATTGATATTTAACCACCACAATTGTGTACTCATAGACTCAGGCAACAGATATGGTGGTGAATGATAGTTCACGTTTCTCTCTCTCTTGGTTTGATAAAAAGCTTGAGGAACTTTCTCCTGTGGAAGCTTGGGATGGTTCACAGTTGTGTTACTTATATTTTCCAACACATATTTGACCATTTCACTATCTTGATATAGTTTAAACTGGGATTTTATCATTGCCAGCGCTACGCTGTGTCTTTTTTCACCTGCTCGACTCATTTGGAAGCTAAATTTATTCTTAGTTTTTCCTTCTGGTAACAGCTATGATGTCATTCTGGCAGGAATACTTACACGAATGACCAGGAAACTACTAGCAAGGTATCTCTGCCGCACAAACACACAAAATACAGAGAAATAAATTAGTCGATACATACGTACATCCATATATGTGTGTGGGCACAGGAGATTATATCTAAACTAAAGCATTTACCCTGTATGATGTTGGCACTTTTTACACCATCAAAGGTATGAACTCATATGTTCTCAGTCTGGGTCAAACTACAACAGCTGCATGGGCTTAGCATGGAGAGCCTGTAACTCTGGGTCATGATGACCTCCGAGCCTAAAAGACTTTTGAATCTTATCAGGGTCCATCTTCTCACAATGTACTCAATGACCTGACCCAGTGGAAGAGAAACTTTGGTGTGAGCTGGGGTGGGAAAAGCACTTGTGTGCACATTATTAGAAATGGCCTGTCGAAGCAGGGCCAGCAGAAATCAAGGATACTTTTAAATGTTTATTCTCACATTTGTTCTCTACAGCTCGCCTTTTTTTGCATATATTTCCTATGTTGGACCATCTAGAGTTTCCTGTGAAATTTGCACGCCCGAGTTATCCTGACCTCCCAAGATTTCCATAACAGTCATCATCTCTTGAATTTGCATGATAATGGAGGGATATGGAGAGTTCTCCCTAAAAGTTCAGTTAAGCTCCACTTGCGTAAAACCCTTTAAAGTCATTTGCATGCAAATCCCTGCTAAGTTCATAGAAGCAATGGAATGTATATTAATTATGCATTAATATCAATTGTGACTTCTGTTTTTTTCTACTTCAAGATGAATACTTTGCTAACTTGGAAAAGTTCTCACTGGTGGGGCAAGGCAGAGAGCATGCTTTAAAGGATAGATGGTTTTACCTTGAAAACGTAACACCTTTAATGAAGAGGGAAAACTCTTACTGGCGGGTTGGCATTTGTCCATCCAGCCTGTAAGAGTCTTCCTCTCATTTAAAAACCTACAAATATTGCTGCTGGATTTGTTGACAGCTGTCAATAAAATTTAAGTTTGATCTTGCACTGAGAGCCTTTTCAGCTCATATTAAACACATTAATTATGCACCAATAGTCACTTGAAAGACATGATAGGCTAAATGTTTTTCTACAAAGCTGCAGATGAAGCTTTTGATTGTTATTTTTCAAATTCAGTCAAAGCATCTTTTCTCAGGCTTTGAAATTTTTCAAGGTTAATACTAAATATCTTTAGAAAAATCTTAAAGGTCCAGCAGTGAACCTCAAATGATGCTGAAAATGTCACCACGTGTTATCCCACATTAAACTCCTGAAGCTCGTATTTTTCATCTTTTCCTCTGCATGGTCTTTGGAAGTCAGAAGAATATTCCTGAGGCCTCGTTTTTTACCCCGTTTTTTGTTGATGGCTTTGAAAGGCAGTTTGAGGAGCCTTCAAAACCTTACATTTAAAAATGTCTAAACACAAACTCTCAATTATTAGACGTTTAATCAAGAAACTTACATTTTTAGACCAGATCATTTTATTTTAGATGTCAATCCTCTGAGTTATGAAGGGCAAATTTGGACCCCGCAGAGAACTTAGAATTAGATGCTGTGCTCAGCATTAATCGGTTTATTAGTTTGTCCACATGAACACATGGAAGTAGTCAAATTTGCTGATGGTGCCTCACATTCAGTAACATAAACATACAGGAACAGTCTGGAAAAATAAATTAAACCTGATTTCAGTATTCACGTCACATAAGCATCATAAAATGATTTCCCATTGTTTAATAGATGAGTCAAAAACTCAAAGATGCGGTCAAACTATTTAGATTCTCTCCTTAAAGGGAGGCAACCAGCACCAGCATGCATGCCCAGAGCTCAAGCCACAAATTGGAAAGATGGAGATAAACTGTATGTGGGGCTGGGGGCTTTCAGTGTATTTGCTAAAGAATGCTGACGCTATCACAGAGAACACTAAAAGATTAAATTGTGCATACATGCACGCAAACAGACTGATGATTTATTCATAAACCTTCACCTTTTCAGAACAGATGTCCTGAACGACCTGGTTCTAAATGGGACGGCGTTTTTCTGTGAGATCTTCTCCTTATTTTGTGCTCATCTAAAACTGAGCAATCTAAAATGAAAGATACAGATCTATTTTGATTTATTGCCTTCCATTGCTAAAATGACCTGCTCTTGACTTTTGACTGCAGCTTTGACTTCATACTTTGAAGTCTGCCAATGACGGGCATATTTTTAGTGAATACTGCATAGAGACACTTTTAAATTCCTTCAAGTGTGCAGATGCAGTAAGTGTTTTTCGTCTGTTAAAAAGAAAAACTCAACCTGCCTTTCCCTACCACTTACGGATTATTCTTGCTTGCCTTTATGCTATTGCAGTTTAACTGACTTGTGGAAGCAGTTTCATGGCTATCATTTTTTCTTCATTTGCCCGAAAAAGCATAAAAAAGACAAATAAAGCCAGAGATTATAAGCATTCCCATTGTTTCTGGTGTCATTACACCATTTGGCTACAGCCTGACTTTTAACAGCTATAGATTTTTTTATTTTGCACAGAAATATTTGAGTTTTTATAAATTACAGCAACATGGAACACACTATTTCAACATCACTTTTTTAAATGTGATGTAAGGCAAGTGGAGGCATAAAGAAGAAGACTATTCACAACTGTGAATAGAACATATAAAGGATTTGAAAAGGCGATGGGAGGCATAGGAGATGGATCCTTTTTTTTCCGAAACACAGAAAGGCTACAGGCTCTTTTTTATCTCTACTTTCTGTAATGTTGTTTTTGTGCTCACAGGCAAAACATCTGGACACCTTTTCCTATCGCCCACCTCTATCACTTTATAGATTTGACCAGATATAACTACAAAGCTTCTGCATAGTTCAATATTTCTTATACTTTAGTCCCCTAAAGCATCAGTTCTGGACCAACTTCCACGGCCTTGAATGTTTCGGGTGTAACTAAACATCAACAGTACATCAAGTCTCATTTCCTCAAACCCCAAAACACTCCAGCACTCAATATTATTTTCACCAAGAACTCTGTGCAGAGGAGTCATTGATTCAGATGAGTGCAGAAATGGATTTCTGCTGCAGTTTTACAGGCAGTCTAGGTTGTATGTAATGCTACAACTGTTTGTACGTATTTAAGTGCTTTAAAATAGCTGTCTATTCTTTTTTTCTTTTTTTTTGTTTTCAAATTCAAGGCAATTACTGTCAATTGGACTTCTAAGTCTGTTTGTATCAAATACCAACAGCAGTGGTGGTGATTTTAATGATAGTCATGACAAAAAGGACTTTATAGTCCCAGTAAAAATGCTTTTCATGGGTGAGACTTTGCAGGGTAGAGTAAGTCTACAACCTTTCAGGATTTATGCTTGATATTCACTACATAGATAATGGATTTTACGTACATCCAGCTGTTGTCGCATCTCTGTGACCAAATTTAGGGGAAAACCTTCTGGAGGAAAAAGGGAAAATGAGCAGAAATGACTGTCTAAGACTGATATAAAAACGATTAAACCAACTGGAAATACATGCAACCTTTGTCCAGGTTTGAATTCTATTATGCTTTGAAAGGTGAAAGGAGAACTAAAACCAACAATAGATATAGCCAGATCGTAATTTGAGTTTAGCAGTTCTTACTGTTGAAAAACAGCTTGTTTAGAAAGGAAGAATTGTTGTACTTTTCTTTTCACAAAGTAACACACTGAGTCCAACACAAACAGCCGTGTGCACACGAGTGCTGAGGCGAGCAGATCTGCCTCCACTCCACAGATCGATACCTTTCTGAGCTGCACACCTCCCTGTTTTAATCTGTTACTCACACCACTGACTGACATCAAACACCTTAAACTAATGCGTATTGATAACCCAACATATAGAAGCAGAGTGAGGGAAAAAAGTCCCGCTTGTGAGCTGGTTTAATACTGTTAGATACAGTATATACAAATAAATACCGTTGAAGGCCTTTGAGGCAGAGAGGCAGGGAGGGAACTGGGGAACAAAAACTGTAGGAAAATGTGAACAGAGAAAGAAACTTCACATGAATTCATGCACATAAAGACAAACAGTAACAATGATTTTCATCTATTTGAATGGTGAGAAGGCATTAATAGGAAGACGAAAAGCCACTGAGGAACAGCTGGTGTGAAACGCAGGTCCAACGTCACTGTTGCTGTTTTACTTTTGAACTCCTTTTTCCTTCACCCTTCCTGGATTCTCATCTTTGAATGATTTATTGTCAATTTAGTCCCAATCTAGAAAAGGGATTGGAAGCACTTTGTGCTGCATCCAAACCCACTTCACATGCCCGTTTAATACTTAGAACTGCTTCCCTAGTCTGTGAAAACCTTGCCAATGTGGGTTTCCTCTCACCGGGGCTGAATACATGTCCTCTTTTAAGTAAATGATACAAAGGCTCATTGTGGATCACATCAAACGAATACAAGCAGTTGGATTAAAGGAACAGGGACTTCACTGAGCCCAGACTTATAAGAGCAAACATCATGTAAATTTTCTGGAGTGTTTGATTGATATTAATATCCCACAAGTTAAATGCTGAATTTGCAAATGTCCACACCTCTCATTGTAAAGAGGTGTTATAAGCAATGAATAAACAGCTCTTTCAAATGATCAAAAGGGTAAGAAAAATAAAGAATGGCTGCCAGAACAGACTACCCTGTGTGGCTTGCCTGTTCCCACCCATGAGCGCACACTTTCACACACACATGGACAATTCTTTTCCTATAGTGACACTTTAATTGGTCCTGATTCACTCGGAGGAGGAGGACCAACATGACACTTTGGCTAATGGCAGTTCGTCCGGTTGGGGAGGGATAGACACAGACACTAATGAGGAACATGGGTCCTGTCTAAAGTCAGAAGGCCCTGAAATGAGAATGTGTTCATTCACACTGATTCATTTGGAAGATATGTGTGTGTGTACGTTCAGAGTGAAAACCTTTTTAGATACACAGCAGCAGAACTGAGTTAAGTTCTATGACATCTGAACTTTGTTGGTGGACAGAATCTGGGAAACATTCATTGTTATGGCCAGAATTCATAATTCTACCTATTTATGCATTGGTAACTTGGACCTGAACTAAATTTACAATGCCAAATCAAAAGGCAGAGATTGGATTGAAGTTGTGTGGAATCAAAAACTGCAGTGTGAAGGAACATGAAATGATGGATGAAGTAAAATACTCCGTATGACATCCATATGATGGTGGTGGGCATCTGTTGAGGCTCAGTCTTAGGGACTCAGTATAAAAGTATAAAAGGAACTTGTGAAAGGAGGTAGGGTGCACAGCCCAGTAACAGTAAAAGTGAGAAAGAAAACGATTGGCTAGGCGAGAAAAGAACAAGGAAGGTAATTAAAGATTGACAAGTATAAAAAGGAAGGGAACTGTAGGGAAGAAGTAAAAAAGCCAGAGCCTCACAGACTGCTGCTTTCACGACGACAAAAGGTTAAACATGATTTAAATGTACAGCAATAACGGGCCGTTTTATGTCTCATAAACAAGCAATCCAAGTGACCACTTTTGAATGGAGAACAGACTGTTATTTCTATATAGACAAATTGTTTTTTCAAGCCCCTATTTGCTTGATGTTGACTAAAAAAATTGCACACTTTGTACCTTCCAATCCTTGCAGGATGAAAGCTCCGAAAGACCACAATCAGTCACCCGATTTTGATGACTGACTGACCTGTCCTTTAGTTCCCTCTCTCCGCTGAATATCGCGGCTTCACTTTCTCTCTAAAGGACTGACTTTTAATCTCTCTTCCTTTCAGCTTTCTCCATTTCCTTCTGTCTGAAATCATTCGCTGCTCTTTGATGACTCACTCACTGTCGCATTTTGCTGTGCTCAGCAAAAGGGTGTGTGTGTGTGCGCATTCATTCACAAATCCTGTGCCTCTCCACTGTGTGACTCTTTTTCTTAACAGCTGCACCTGACAAAAGCCAGTGTAATCAGTCTTTCACCTTAGCTGCCTTCAATCAATACTATGCTTGCATCCTTCTTCCTCTCATCACAATGGCAGATATTATAAATTCTATTTGCCTTCACAGTAGGATTAATTGCCTGTAACTACAGTAAATGCACTATTTATTTCAACAGCGAAGGTGAGTCAAGGACACGATAGCTGCTCAGAGCTCATTGCAGATTTCCTCTTAACAAACCTCTCAGCTCGAGGAATCTAATTCAGTGAGCTATTGTGGGGCTTAAAGGCATATATTCGAAATTTTGCTGTTATCTCAAATCAACAGCTTTAACATGACAGCTATTAATCTATTTGGTTCTCCTAAACACATGGTGGAATGGTGATTCAAAACGCTTTGTGTGCTTGCGTTTAATCCTTTCACCCCCCCCCCCCCCCCCTGCATCTGTTGGCACCAAACACTTATTTTTTCCGCTCACAGATCAAAGACAAGGCTGTGTCCCAGAAATTATTTTTACATGCTACAAATCTGAAACAGTAAATACGTTGTAAAATAGATTTCATGCAGCCTCACATGCTTTCTATTAACAGTGTGCACAAACAGAGCTCATCCATGTTTGTTCAAGTTGCAAATGGTACAGTCAGTAAAATGTTTCCATACAAAATGATTGTCTTTAAGGATCAGCCACCTCAATCTCTCTCTGTTCTTAGAAATAAGATGGGAAAAAAACACGAAACCTGCTCCATCAGCACATGTCTAACCATTGTCAAAAATTTTGAAATTCTGGTTGTTTTTCAGGCAAATGGTTTGTGTGAGGGAGCTGTTAGGAAGCCACACATTCATTTTTTCCTCTTTCCCTTTATTTATTCAGTTATCTATTTGGTAGTTTGTCATCTGTCGGTAAACCCCTTAAATCTGCAATCCAGCTTCTACATTAAAAGGAAAAGGAAGCCCTGCCTCAAAAGACAACATATTTTTTTAGGAAATGATATTCATGGATATTCCTATTTGATGGGGTAGTTTAAACTTTAAAGGTACAGTATCATCCTATGTAAGGTACAGGGTTGGCTGAGGTTTTGGAAAGGTTGAAAATAAAAGGACTCGTGATTCGTGATTGATTAAGTGCTGGCCAGCATGATGCCTTATAAAAAATAATTTGCCGAGCTACTGGCACTGCTGTGGATGTGTTAGCGGTAAACATAACCTAAACTCAATCGTATTCTTAAATTTGAAACCATAGTTCAAAACCTTTAAAGTTTAATATAAGCACAAGCAAACACATACACCCACACAGCGTTTGTAGTTGTTCCATTATGGAAAAAAGATTTTGTTTATTCAATTTCTTCTCGGCATAGAACAGCCAACAGATGTTCGCACATCTGTGCAGATCTGCCATTTCCCTGTCCTGACACTTAGTTTAGTGTTTAGTTTGAGGAACTCAGAAGAAGCCGGGAAAAAGATTAACCTCAAACAGTGTTGTCTTTCCTTTATTCCCCATTTTCCTCCTATATAATGTAGGAGATTTAATATAGCTTTATATCATATTCCCATGCATGATTCACACGTGCATCTGCACAATATTCCCTTCCATCGAGCACAACCATCATACAAACATCCCACAGCAACCCACACGTCAAACATCCCCAAATGGACCGAGCCCATCTCGGTCACACAAGGACACTAATTTGAAAACTGCTTAACAGAAACATCGTGTCTTCAGAACATCTCTGATATCAGCAACAACTCTGGGGTTTCATTGTTTGCTCAGACAGGCAGTAATTAAAATCCTTCATCATGCAGTACATTTGGGCCGACCTCAGGCTCTACTGGAGCACTGCACATTACATTTAGTGACAGGGTTTGTTTCATGGCTGCCAACAGGGAAAAGAGTCAGAGGGTGGATGATGTCACCAGCCAATCGTCGAACTGATGCGGTGCTGATAGCCTCAGAGCGAGCATTGCGTAAGATGTTTTGTTGTTTCATTTCAGAAAGTAACAGCACTTTTTTTTTTTTCTTATGTAACAGTGAGTTTGACAAATATTCTCATCCGACAAAATCTAGGTCCACCATACTTATCAATTAAGTATTGGCTGTTAGGGTTTTGTCATGTTTGAGTTTTAATAGGAGTGAATGATCACTGAGCTGGTCTCTAGTCTGTCAGCACATGTGCAAATAAACTCAAGCTGCCAAAGTAAAGATTAATGAAGCGTTTGCAACTAATTTAAAATGTATTTAATCTGATGTGTTTCAATTATATCAGAATGAAGGATGGTCAGAAGTAATGAGGTTATATTTGTTGCAAACTATTCAATTATGGAAGATGTTGTGCAGTCATTTAGCACAAGATATATATAAATATATATATATATATACTCAGGCATCCAAAAAATATCAATATTTTTGTCCAAAGCCGTTTCATGCGTTTGAGAGCAAACCCATATCAAATAATTCATTCTTAATTTGTATTTTTGTCTTCAATTCATCTTCTTCTACAAAAAAGCATCCTGGAATTCACCACAAAAACAAAGGCAATGGACAGGAAATATAAATGACACCGGCATTGATGGAACAAAAAACTTTCTGCAGACAAATATCAGCTATTTGTGTTATTTCATGATGATCAAAGGGGAAAAAATAAGCTAGTGGAAGAACAAAAAGCTTGTTTTAGTTTGGGCAGTCTGCATAATGATGGCAGTGAAAGATCATAAAGTGATTACACTGATGGAATTTTGGGTTTTGTGTAGTCTGTGGGCCATGCAACTTGATAAGGTACTGTCAAACCAGTGTGTCATCAGTAATAATGAACTTGGATAAGTAGTCATTATTGAATCATCACCTGACTTTATCTTTCTGATAAAGATTTCTTTACTGAAATCCTTGTTTTCTAAGTTGACTGCCTCGGTGGCCAATATTTGAAATAAATCTTTCTCAGATTAAGCCTCTCCTGTCTTTTCAGATCTGCTGCTGTTTATCTGCCTTGGCATTTCTCTGCAGGCGTTCATGTGGCCAGCTGTCTCAGACAAACTCAAGCCTGTCAGCTAAAATATCCAAGACCAAAACAAGGCTGTTTTCACCCTTCTCTTTCTCTCAGGGTTCACTCACTTACTGTATTCTTCCATTCAAGGTCACTGCATAGTCACATGCTGATTTTTTTGGGCGGGGTTATTTTGTGTCTAAATATATGCACAACATTTTGATGACATGTTACTGGAAGAACGTGTGAATACTCTGACTCACAATAAAGTCTTATTAACTTCCCAAGTCTAAGACTAACAAAAACCACATGCAATTTAATTTAGTTAAAATGAGTCTTTAAAGACTAAAAATAGTCTCCGTGTTATCAGTTCTAGTTATAGTAGAGAATGTTTATGTAAGGAAAATGTGAGCTGTAGTCATTTTTCTTGCTCCCCTTAATGTAAGTGTTATACACACTCAGGTCATTGGCAGATTTAAGCCAGTATCTCTTCAAAATAATTTATTACACGACTGCATGTAAATAAAAAAAAATTGACCAGTGAACAAAAGCTTTCGTTTTATTGTTGTGCAGATGATTGATCATATCAGATGCTCTTTATAGCCAAATCATAAACACTCACTTTAAAGCAGAGCGTGCTCTTTATCCGAGCAAACTGATTCGTTTTGGCAGAGCAAAGCTGATACGCTCCCTTTGAAACTGCAAAGCAGCTCATTTTGTACTAAAACAGTTCCAGGGATGAAAATGTTACTCCATAGGTTATGGTTTGCTGAATCTATTCATTTGTATCAGAAGAAGTCGATAAAGATACATGTAGCCCCTATTTTCTGAGATATAAAAGTTTATGGTAATACTATAAGCTTGTTTGTAATAATTGATGATTGATTTGTCACCTGTAAACCTTTGCCTGCTGTCAGCTGGGACTGGCTCCAGGCATTTGAAGACCAGCAAGTTAAGTAATGTTACAGTAAATTGCATTATATTAGTCACATAGTTATTCATATAAATTCAGGTTCCAAGCAATATCACTTCCAAAAGTGAGACAGGTGCATTTAAATGAAGAATTGTGTTCTGTTTGCCCCTGGATTTACTCAAAATAATGATATTTTTATGTCTTTTTAAATTATCGCTATGCCTATTATTGCTCTTCATCTTCAGGGATTTTTATGGCACAATAGCCACTCATATGAATACAGGATTCACAAAATTGTTTGAGAGTTCCCAGGTCCTTAGTGAGGTCCTTCCTGCTTTGTGTTAGTTCTCTGCTGATAAAGGGTTTCAACCTTTGAAAATGTTCTTTATTTCCCTATGTTGTTGAGAAAACAGATGGATTTACACTGAAGACATTTCTGCCGCATGTCTGTTTTAGAGCAACATTACCCTGCGTCTTTATCTGCCCCTTTTGCATTTGCAACTATGGTAAACTAGGCTAATCAATTTTGCACACATTATTTTATAAAGTATGTCTCTGGTGTTCATAAAAATGGCCTGGGGGTGTTATCTGATAATATCAGTCATGTAAAGTCTAAAAATGGCCGTAGAGAGTAAATTCTGTGTGGTGACACCCAGTGGCCTAATGTCACATTCCCTAATCAATGATAAACATGAAAAAACATGAACAAAGATCATCCTGAGCGCTTATGTTTGCTGAGGCCTTCTTTCCATCTACAGCTTGCATGTCACTGTGCATGCATGCGTTTTCTCCCAGTGCTCTGACTACCACAATGGTCCAGAATGGCCCAGTGTCGAAGGTGAACATATTTTTTTTTATTTTACTAGTGTTTACAATTGTATTCTATTAAGATCATATCCTTTTGTTAATTCCTGTCAGCTGACCTTCTGTTTTTTAACATACAACCAAATTCAGCTTAGTTGTTTGGGTTTTTCATACTGGGAACAGACAAATGACAACATGGGTATCATCTTTGAAAATGAGCTTTCTTTTAGATTTTGATTGAGTTCACAAATGATCTGACTGCTTGTAGTAAGCCCCCAACAGTGTGAATTCATTCAAGATTTTCACCCTGAGGCTTCTTCCAGGGAGAGCAGTAGGGAGAGGGTATGAGAGAAAGATATTGACAGGAGAAGGAAACATATCAAAGCAGGATGAAAAATGTATCACGGCAGATCGACTTCCAAAGGGCTTCTTCAGAATGCTGATGTCAGCACACCAACATGAATCTCTGGGCATGTCTATGCAGCAAGATCAAAGAAAAAACTAAATGTCTGAAATATCATCCAGTCTGATTGGCCAATTGACCGCAGCAGAGGCAGAAATAAGGGAAGGTTTGATGTAACTCAGCTCAGATGAATAAACTTTCAATGGATGTTTATCCTTCAGCAAGAACAATCCGAGTGCTGTTCTGCTGATATGGGCTATTGGGGCATCACTAACCTTATTTTCACATATGTTTGTGTGCATGTTCATTGTAAATCATATAATTCATTACAGATGTGCCAAGCTGAGACCAAGGTAGAAAATAATGTAAACTGCTGTAATCTAAGAGACAGTTATTTTAATCATTTTGCACACACTATTGCAATTTCTGTTTATGTTGGGGATTTGAGTTCCAGATTGTAAGAAAGAAAACAGCTGTTTTCTGAAAATGTCTCAAATGATCTATTTAAGCAAAGCAATGGCAAAGCAGATAAGAAGACCCCCTCATGTAGAACCATCTGCCAGGTGAAAGAAACTCAATTATGTCATTAAGAAGGGCCTTCAGCTAATGAAGGCTTACCCTTTCTTTCAGCTTGCTTCATTTTTACCATCGATGCCTCTCCTCAGTTCCTCTTTTTTCTTCTCTTGATTGTCTTCTCCTTCATCTTTCAGCTGTACATCAAATGAATCTACTGCATGAGAGTTTTTTTATCCCCCCCGCCCATTTTCTGTATGTAGAATTACTGTGCTATAGTGTTAATAATTGGAGCAATCATGAAGATTAACCTGGCCATTGGGAAATTGGACTGTTTTTTTTATTTGGGGAAGTGCCTTAATAGTTATACACTATGTGTTTCTTTTGAAACTTCATATTTAATCTTTATTGAGAAAGCTTCCATTTAATTAAAATCATTTCAAGCTGATAGACTGGTTTTGATGTACCCAGTGACTCAGAATTCCCAGTTTTCACAGTTTTACCCCCTATATGTTCTCTCTGTTGCTCTCTTTTTTTCATTTTCCCTTAAATTTTCCCGTCTCCTAGTTTAAATAATGGCAGGTGCCAGTGAGAAAGCTAAGATATTGCCTTTGCCCTAAACCGTCATATGTGATAGATACAGAATGGGAAGAGTTGAGCCATGACCCAAATCGAAACACCGAGTACAAAGGATTATGACAGAGAAAATGGAGCAAAGCGAGGAAGAGTTGCTTCCATTTTTCATTCTGAGTCTTCACCAGATAGTTATTGTCCTTATTGCCTTAAGCCTTTTATGTTCATAACCAGAATGATTTAGATGCTGGAAATATTCTTTTTCATATGTTCTTTTTTTGCTGTTTTTTTGCTGAAACTGGATGGGAGTCACTTTTTCCATTCTGCCAGTTCTGTTTTATGAGCTGAGTACCTAAATACTATGGTCAACATGCAGCTGTTAGTACAAAAGAAGCAGATTGGTGAATTAAAATCAAGATGAAATAAACACGTAATTGTACAACATGACAGAAATATGTAACTATGTTTGAGTTGATCTTTATTGGGTTTCTTTTGTATCCTTCATCCACATGTAGCACATGCATGGCACTATAATGATGGATCATTTAAGTCAGAAAGTAAAAAGCATCAATTTTGGCAATAGGCACTCTGTAACTTTGAACTTAGTTTTGTCATTTACTCTATCACAATCATTTATTCTACCCTCTGTTGCTTTGGAGTAATGGACTCCAATGACTTAGTATTCTTATTTGTTCATGCTTTTCTTATCACAATTGTGAATCACGGCCAATGAAAAACAATCTTATGTTCTTTCCAACCCATCAGAAAAAAAAACATTCCCTGAATCCTCCGTTAACTTTTGTCTCTGATGAGACCAGAAGCCTTAAAATCCTCTTGACGCTCCTCCGTGTTATCCTTTTCTTAACTCTGAGCATACAGTTGTTAAGCCAACATGAGTGTTGTTGTATGTTTTCTGGATAAGTGGAAGGGAAGCTGTTGACAGAAGGGTTGTTTGTTTTTCATTTATATGCATAATCACTACAAATTGAGAAATTAGAGATAGCACAAACGAGAAAAAAACATCTTCATCTTTAGCTATCCTCCATCTTCAGCACCATGGTAACGGTATCTGTGACAGCTGTGGGGGTAGAAAGAGTTTGAAAGCTGGAAAGTTCCTAAAAAAATTCCTGTAGTTTCTTTGGGGCCCATGTATCCCTTAAGGCTGTCACATCTTAAGACGGCTGCTTTCTCTCCAACATGCCACCCATTTGGGAGCTCCTGATGATGAGTGGTTGCCAAGGTCACCAATGCCATAGATATTTCTGTGCATCCTTTCTCTTCCTCCTCTCAGTAATTTGACCTCGACATTGTAAAGGGTAGCAGCTGCTGTGTGCTTTGCTCTGACGTGGAGTCAGGTCACGAACAGAAACGGGCTATTAGTGACACAAAATGTCCTGTAGTTAATCCCAAAGTGGTGTTAGTATCACTCAGCACAGCCCAAACACAAGCAACCAGGAAACACACACACACACACACGCTCGCCTTTAAAACGGCAATGGTACATAAAGTCACCTGCTGTCTCAAGATTTCTTTTCTAGTTCTCCCTTTACTGGCTGGACAAGAAGATCTGGTCATCTTATTAGCAGTTTTAGTGTTTAGTGCAGTTTGTGCAGTTTTAATTATCTGAGATCAACATGTCAGATAATTAACGTGCATCCAATTATAGAAGGTCACCAACTAGCCTTATAGACACGAATGTATCACAAATTTCCCATTAACCGATGCATGCAAAAAGGCAGTGCCTCACTCTAATATGCATTGTAGTTGTTGTAAATGTTTGTTATCAGGCATTCATATAAACTGGTCACACACTTTGATATTCACTGGACTGTCACATGTGATCAGGAAGAAGCCGATCATTTTGCAATGACCTTAGTGTCTGATCCTGTGGGATGCTTGTGATTCATTATGTGTTGATTGGATTCAAACTGGTATTGAAATAGCTCTTCTCATTGAATTCCTTCCTGTTCTCTTCAATTTGACCAGTCAATACCGGCCAGTTACTGATGGCCATGAAGAACAGATTTTAATCTCAACGATCATAAAGGGAACTTCATATTATAAATGAAATGTAATTATAAATGTGAGAGATTCTCATCTATTTCAAAAGACAGTCCAACAAGAAAGGTTTTTAAGATTTTGGTGGTAATATTGCATCTTTACTGCCAGCATCAGTTTAATTGTAAATGTCAATAACTGTTTGTAATAAATCTAAAGAAAGTTATACTTTAATATCTATTAATAAGCCTCCTGTGATGTCTCTTTATATGACGTGAGAGTTGCATGTTGACATGAAACCAAGTGAATAATCTTTGTACACATGAGTGCTTTAATTTAATTGCATTATTTCACCATGTCCATTGTGCTGTTGGATTAAGAGGGCTTTGATAATTGCATTTACTTGTTTTCTTTTTACTTCTCTTAAATGGGAAAATAAAAGGACTGCCTTCTGAGGAAACCCATTAATCAAGCTGTGCATCCTTGTCTTGAGCAGTGATCAGTGTAACTATTCATAAGTTTACCAGCACAACTTTTGCATTTAAGGGTCCAATTTCCACAGGCTGTTTTATGTAATGTAACACAATGGGATTCAAACATGGTGCTGAAACTTAGATTCCATAGATAATGTCATGCAGACTCCTATTTTACTTACAACAGAATGATGCACGTTTTAAATTAAGGCAGCACTACTATGGCTCATGAGGGAGTTTTAAGTAAAATTCTCAACAATAAAAAACAACAGAGCATTTATGAGAACTTTTTTTTTTTGCATTTAACATAATTTTGAGGTAGAATGATTTAGCCCCAACAAAAAAAATATTCTTATATGAATTCTAACTGTACTTCTGTTTCTCAGCAGGCATCAACTTGCGGCAACCTTACCTTAACCTCCATTAAAAAAAAAACACAGGCAAGAAGAATTGATTTTACATGTCTCGTTATTTTTTCGTGGGCTGACATTTGTCTCGTGTGCAGTTACACCTCTAAGATGACAACACTGCAAATATGAAAAGACTGAATATCTCTCAGACAACTTAACTGATCTATTTTTTTGCCTGAAGCAGCTGAAGTTCAGATGGATGAGACACAAACCCCAGTGAGACACCTGAGATCTTTGATTTCTCCGATGGCAACAGCCATTCATCAACCGCAGCCACTTGGGAAGGGGATTACTGCGGGGAACCTCTGTAAAGCGCTACATTAAGGATTTACATTGATAAATAGAACTTAAAACCGCACTGTGCAAAGACAGACAAACAGAGGAAAACATCAAATAGCAGAAATGTGTGTTATGGTGAGATCAGTTGGCGATTTGGAACTTTTTTCATGATGAATGGATGCTGTTTAATTCAGGCTCTTATCAGAAAAGCCAGACTCTCTGATGGTATGGGGTTGTATCCCTGCAATGTTCAGAGAGCATTAATGCTGCTATCTTGGTAACTTTAATGTTGAGAATATTTTAGATTAAATGCCTTTTCTGGGGACATTTATGACAAAGTAAACCCACATGTTTTACACTATGAAAAGTCATGTGAAAGAAAAGGCTAATGATTGTTTCCCTGTTTTTTTTTCTTTTTACTTAACACAATTGCTCACAATATACAAAAGGTTTTTGCTTCTCTGTGATTGATGAGCTGTTTCAGAAGGTGCCGTGCCAGTAAGTAAGTGGTCCCACATATATTCTAGGATGATGTTGGCTTCAACAATGATACCTTAATCATTTCTATCTTCTACTCTTTGTATCATCAAACCTAGATTTAATTACATTAAAGTCTGGAGGGTGGACAAGAAAAATAAGTTAAGTTTGATTTATTGTTGCAGTTTACGTTCAGTAATTACATTCATAATATAGTGATGGAGAAGGTACTGTGTATCTTTTGAACTTTCTTTGCCTGTAAAGCAGAGCTGCATAGTCTCTTTTTAGGATTTGTATCAGACACCTAGTGCAGTATGTGTTAGGTTACCTTTTCCCTTTCATGCTATGCATACTATTCCATGTATGTAAAAAAAAAAAAGAAGAAGAAGATAATGAGACCCACCAGATCTAATTCGGGACATGCGCTGTCTAAATTGGAGTCAAGGCTATTCAAAGACTGATAGTTACACTATTCTTAAATGATGGTCATGCTATCGTTGCTGTAGCAAATCATAGCCTCCAAACCCTGATTATCAAATTATTATTCATTCCTGTCTGGATAAGATAAAATTCTGTTCCTCTGTAAAAGTGTCTGCCTTTAAACATTTTTAAATGTTTTGTCCAACTTTGTGTGAATTTAATTGGTAAAAAGCATAACCATAAACAAAGTTGTCAAACAAGAGGGTAAACCTTTGTTTTGGAGTTTACCATCATACAAAAGGAATATCAGGAGCATCATTATTATAAAAAAACTCTGTCAGGCATCGATCTTTCTTTCTTTCAGAAAACAATCACACACTTTTCACATTGGAACAACAAATTGTTATGAGGTGAGAAAATTGAACTTCTCTCTCTGTCAGTGGGCCCTTAGAAGCAAATTATTTTTCTGGCTCTGCTTCTAGTTTGACTGGATTAAAGATTGCAACACTTTCTCTCTGTGAGGCTGCCTGGCTGGGGATTGGTAAAGCTTGCTGGTATCCTATCTGCCAGTTTCTGTCTCTATGCTGTCAGCCTACTTCCCATCTGTCTTCTTCGCTGCTGTATACTGAAAGAAAAAGAAATAATGCAAATAAACATGTCTCTCTTCATAAATACTGAAAAACAGCTCTTTTTTTGTTGTTCCGACTTTTAACATCTCTATTTAGATTAACCTGCAGCTGATCATCCTTAGGTACTTTTTTCCTCCTACTCTGAGTGGTTGTGGGTGCCAGCTCTGCTCTGCAGATGTCAGAGAGCTGTGCACCTATTCAGAGAACCAACGTAACATGAGTAAATGTAGCATGACTGTAGGATTGAGGATCAGCACCAATGTCAGCATTGTTTTTCGCTTGACAGTTTTAGCTTTTACCAGATATAGCTGTGATTAAATTTAGGACCACTGCCAGTCTGTCTTAGCTGGATTGCTCTCCTTCTCCTGCTAGCATGCTCATATTGTGCCTATAGATGCTCATTAAGGACCGTTAGCAGCAAGTAGACTACCAAAAGTCTTTGACCCCAGCCAACAGGTCTGTCATAGTTAAAATAAACTCAACTCAGCTTTCCCCACACAGGAGAAATAGTTTTAATGATATATAAGAGGTTGTAATCAAACAGATCCGTTTCACACATTAAGACATCATCCTGGAAAGGTAAAAGGCCGAATAAGAGATTAATAACAATGTTCTTTAATAGACAAAAAGTCATCAGTGGTCCAACAATTTTTTCAAATAGTAGGAAACAAAAAGAATCGACTGAAGGAATGTGAAATGCTCACAACTGGTCTGAAATTGTAACTACATGCATGTTAATGTCAGAGATTGAAAATCCCTATTTCTTAACTAGTCTGTCAATGTGCAGCGAAGCTTCTCAGAGCTGCAGTCAATGCTTCCTCTTTTCCGGAAGCAGCAGCGACAGCAACGTCACAAAATGTCAACTTCAATATGAGTGATTGCACGCGCAACGCATACACGAACGTACATATGAACGTTCAAGGAAATAAGCAAACCAGTGATTGCTGGATTAGTCTGCAGTCTCCTGAACCCTAAAATGTTTGCAAAGGAGCTTCTGTTAATAAATGGGTTTGGCAGAATTGGCATACGTGTGCATGTGTGTCGGCTGTGCCTTTACGGCTTGTGAACAAATCCCACAACAGTATATTTTGAATCACAAGGCAGTTTCGAGTCAATTTTTTGTGACATTTTCAGTATTGCAAACTCGGTGAGGCATCAAGTCTGCCTGGAGCAGACTAACAACATTCAGCTTTGTTCATACATGGACGATAACGGATTACCAGTCACTTACTATCCCAGTCACTACTGTTGGCTATTAGCGTGGATGGATGGAGATGACTGGCATAAGAAAAAAAAATCAACAATATTTGATGATTACATTAACTTTACAGTAACAATAGATTACTAAATAGAATAGCATAGACTCTAAATGGAAAGTATATGGGAACAAAAGTCACTCAGTAACTCAACTGATTTAAACCTCTGCCTTTGAAACATGTAACCAACTCCAAATATCCAATACATATATTAAACTTAACCTTAGTTCCATTCCTGCACTTCTGTAATTTGTTCCTATGTATTTTTTTGCCTTCCTATTATTTGTTTAGGTCTGGTTTCTCAGGTCATGCCTTGTCTTTCTTAAATCAGGGCATTTTTTAAACATCCTTTTCCCTCTGGTACTCTCAGAACCTCAGCTGTGCATCAGAATTATATGTGAATTTATGGAACCTGGGGTCAAAGTTGACCTTCCAGTGATACACCTCTCAGCCAGCAAGTGAAGGAGCAACAATTATATTTGTGAGGAAGAACACCACCCTGACTACTGATTTTCGGTTAATACTTTGATGGAGGTTTGATGGTTAGAAGCTGTGCCACTTCAGTTTGCTAAGTGTAAATTAATTCACTGGTTTAATGAGGTCATCTTTTTTACATTTATGTGCCAGTATGTGAAGGGGGTGCAGCTTTCCCGTCTAAGTTCCTTATTCTTTGGCAAAACACAATTTTTAAGAAACACAATGAGGTTTTTCCCTCTCTGATTGAGGTTTTAGTCCTAAAAATATCTATGTGGAGCAGCATTGGTAGATTGTGAACCCTTTAAGAAAGCCTTGACTTTTTGTATCAGTGAATTCAGACTACACAACTGAAACAAGGCATTATAAAACAGGAACTACAAAGACTTAATCTGTGTATTACCTACTTGACAGGTGATCATCCCACTTGAACAGTAAGACATCAATAGTTACAAATGATGGATTGTGAGAGTTCTAATTATTTAACCAAGAATTTAAAAAAAAAAGTGAAATTTCATCAGGTTGTGGATAATTTAGACCCATCTATTGCTCCAAACCAAACCTGACACCTACCTCAGATATGACAAAATGTAATCTCCTGCACCATCTATCGCTGCTGATTTGAAAAGATGGCAGCCAATCCCCACCAACGTCTTCTCATTGAGGGAGATTTTCCCCTGCTGCTGCTGTCTTTATCTCTTTATCATATTTTCATCTTTCCCCCGATAGGTGATAGATGTGGTCTCTTGCCATCAACAGTGCTGCTCAGGCATTACAGAGATAAGTGGTCAGTAGACTTTGGCATAGTACACAAGCTGAATGTACCCACGGTAGATCAATGCCTTCTCCACAAAAGAATAATCATAGCCGGCTTGTTTGTGAGAAAATAACAATGTCTTTAGTTGTTTATCTCTCTGAGGGAAACATTTTACTGAAAAGGAAAGCCCAGCCTGGTCAGAAAAGCAGCCTGTGGAGATCTTACCAGAACTGTGCAGCTATAGAGGAACACAACTCAATGGGTAAGAGGCATTAGGATTTGTTTAGTTATAAACAACACAACTATATTAAGAGAAAGAATGTAATCTAAAAAGATAATTTTTTTTTCTATTTTACCCGGCTTTACTTTGATGTGTCCTGTCAGTCATGTGATGTTAATAGACTTTATGTAATTACATATAAGAGAAGGCTAATATTTAGCATGGTTTTTTTTTCTTAAACCTGTAAAGGAGCATAAGTTTTGATAAAAAGAATAATTTAAAGCTAAAGTATTTTGTTGAATGAGAAAACAAATTAGAACATATCAAGCAGATTTTCTTGTTCTTCTTTTTTAAGGGTAAGCCAAAAGTTATCTGGAGGCTGAGATAACGTTGTGTCTTCCCTTTTGTTTCATCATGTGCATGCATGTGTCTGCGCAGCCCCGTCTGCTTCAGTATGTGTGCAGAGAGTGGTCATGAGTCCGGCTCCAGCAGGGCTCCGACACAGGTGTTTCTCAACATCTCCCATGGTGTTGTACTTTCCTCGGTAGAACCGGTTCTCACGAGAGGGGAATCCTGCCTAGTTGCAAACAGCTTGGAGCACTTACTCATCGATTTGCCCGTTAGCCTGCCAGCCCCACTCACTTCACCAACAACTTCATTTCACATCCACCTGAAAACTACCCGGGTCACCTGCCTGCAACAGCTTTGGTCTACAGCTCCTGTCCCTATCTGTTACAAGGACTAAATCAGGTGCTGAGAAATCCTTAAATAAATTAAACATTTTTGAATATTTTACATGAAAACACATGGTTACGGTTTAAATTCCTAATAATGGATGTCCAGAAATAGTTCTCTGTGCCCTCTTCCACTTAAAACACTGTAGACCTTTTCCCTTTTTCTTGATCTAGGAGAAAGAAGTTCGCCAGTTGATTTGTGAATTAAGGGAAGGGTAAACGCCACATCACCCATATTCAACGGAGAAGTGACCACTTGACTTCCGTTTGACATAAAAAGTCTTTAAACTATGTCCACAAATCAGTCACAGCCCTACAATTGCCCCTGAATTGCCACAAGAGGTTGGATGAGGCATTTGAAAATGCAAATATCCAAATGTAGTTTTGGAAAAAATAGTTTGACTGTGAAAGTGTCTTATAATCATAGGAGTTACCATCTCATTGAGTTTTTCCCCTTGCTGGAGTTCCACTTGGTTTGTCCATATTGAGGACACGTAAAGTGTAATAAGTATTAACACAAACAATCAAGATAAATAGTTCACTTTTCTTTGTGTGTCCAGCCCGAGGAGCACATCTTCAGCACACTTTTGTATGAGTGAACCTCAGTCAAATTGTCCACAAATTGCCCTGTTTATAACACAGGCTTTGAGTTATTTTTCAGTTTCCACCAAAGATCTGTTGTCAGAAAATCTCTGAAAGCACACGTATGCATGGTCTGAATATTAATCATGTGATTCGAACACACTAACTAAGAAAAACAATATCTGGATTAAAATATGGCACCATCTGGAGCCTTATTGGCTGGTTATAAATAACCTGTGCGCTTGTACATGTTTTTCATCTTCAGAGCCTCCTGTCCTGCATCTTTCAACCATTTTCCCTCTCAGTTCTCTAAACCACCAGTCTTTGTCCGAATGAGAGCCTTCTCAACAGTGTTGGCTGACTTGGCTATAATACATTCACATGGAACACATGCATTAAAGATTTTTTTTTTCATTCTAAAAACTGCACGATTTTTTTTTTTTAATGAATATATCAATTTCACAACATACTTCTGTCCACCTCTGTTTCTGAAATCACCCAAGCTGTAAAATAGCTCCCTGTATACAAAATGCAATCATGTTGTCAGAACTCCTGAGAACAGAAGCTGAATTTTCTTCTCCAAGGCAGTGCTAAATCTAGTGAATAAAGCAATTTATGTGGGTCATTTCATCTGGAATGATTTACGAGATAGTGATAATCATGTCACCCACCAGTGCTTTAACTTGTATTCATAAGAATATGTGCATGCAAGCAAATGTCACATATCCAGAGATTAGGTTAAAACAGAGGTGTATATATGTAGACAGACAGACAGACATACAGACAGACAGACAGACAGACAGACAGACAGACAGACAGACAGACA